>JAODAL010040168.1:0-37185 GCA_025379985.1 Phyllomedusa bahiana
GCAGCAGAAATGAGGACATTATAGAGCAGTACTGAGCAGTGTAGCTGTGACTCCAGCACTGGGGGAGATTTTATACTTACTAGAAGCAGCAGCAGCATGGAGGACATTATAGAGCAGTACTGAGCAGTGTAGCTGTGACTTTAACTCTCTTGGAATATATGACACTCTCTTGAACTCTCAGCCTTCTGTCTGTGTAGCTCCTCCATCCTCCTATTTTTCTGTAATAAGATTTATTACAAAGTTTCTCATAATCATTTTTACTAATAATGTTTGTAAAATTTATTGAAAGTTTAGAGAAAATTTCAAGGACTAGATGTCTTACTCAATGTTGCTGTTTTTTATTATTGATCTTTGTTCACATGAATTGAAAATCATTGAAAGTTGAGATAACTTTTCTGTGTCCTGGTATCATTATGCAAAATTGTCAAGTCAATAGGGTGTTCTCACTATTGCTCTTCACAGCCATCTTTAAGCTCTCACTTCCTGTTCAGGCTGTGGGTGGTTCTATAGCTTTGATCTCCAAATTCCTATTCAGGTTGTGAGTGATTCTGTAGCTTTAGGCTCCCACTTCCTGGTCAAAGTAGAAGGGATCCACATCCCACCAAGTGGCTGAAAAGAGAAAAATGGTATTTATTTAATCAGAGTGACAAAAGTAGTGATATTTACAGAAACATCTGATGCACTGCTTTCAAAGGACATTAACCTCTACTTTGATTCTCGGTCATAATTGACCTTTGCACATGAGCACCCACCTACCTAGATGTGTGTAACCCTAAAGTTTATACTCCCATTTTTTGTGTTCAGGCTATGGGTGGTTTACAGCATCAGGCTCCACTTCCTTTTCAGACTGTGGGTGGTTATACAGCTTCAGGGTCTCACTTAAAAAAATAAAAATATTATGCTGCTGACAGCAATAAAAAAAACAATACTCACCTTCTCTCTGGTCTGTGGTTCAGGCGCTGCGCCTCTGGATTGTTATCATTCGTGGTCCTGTGTCTTTACCTACACCGTAGTTTGGAGCTGTTCACTTCCAAAGCGTGACCACTATAGCAAATCAGCGGCTGCAACAGTGACAGGAGTAGAAGAACGAAAATAGAAGACTGGAAAGACCCAGCACTGGCACCGAGGACCCCAGGAGGGTGAGGAGAGGTGTTTTTTTTCTTTAATTGGGGTTCCCGAAGCATAATATATATATAGTTTAGGAACTATAACTGCTTTAACCCCTTAAGCCAAACGACTGAAAAGTAGTTAAAGGGGTTTTGCCAAGAAGTGAGTTCCTCACCTAACAGGCTGATACTATCCCCTGTGGACTTGAAAAAAGGGGCATTGTGTTTCTCTGTTTAAAAAAAACAAGTTACCTTCCTCTGTGATGTCATCGCCACCTCCCATGCACGTTCCTGAATACTCAGTCTTTGCAGCAGGGGGGGAGAGGAGGGCTGAGCAGGGAGCGTCTGCAAGTTTACTCAGATAATTACATTACAACCAGTGGATTCTCAACAGAAAAGACACAGGATCTTTTATCAACAGTCCCTTCAAAGCTCGTTCATGTTCCTTGCCATCAGATAAGAAGTGCAAACAATGCAAGTGCGGCCAGATCAGCTCCTGTCAGCTCCTGGTCGTATCTAATATAAGCAGTCAGGAAACTGCGATTCACGATTCACATTTCACACTTAATAACTTGTTAGATTAATTCTGCAGGTTATTACGGTCGTTTGGATACCTAATATGTGTAGGGTTTTTTTGTGTATATAATATATGCACAATTATTTTTTACTAAATATTTATTATTAGTTTAATAATTTATTTTTGTATTCTTTTTACACTTTTTTATGTTTTTTTTACTTTTTTTTAATCTCCTGAGGGATGACTTGTGTTACTTTTTTTTTTTTTTTTTAACACTTAGCAATGTATTTGCATATTCATATATGTATGTAATACATCATAATCTGTGTCAGTCTGACACAGGCAGTGATCAGGGCAGCTGCCCTGATCGCTGGCTTGTTACACAGACAGCCCTGGGGCTACTCTAGGTCCCCAGGGCTGACTGTGCAACCATTCCCCGGACTCTGTCGGGTCACCGGTTGTTCCGATCACCTGACAGAGCAGGGGAAACCCTTTGATTGCGTTGCGGTGACGAATTTGGCAAAGGGTTAAAGCACCGGGGTGCGGAGGTTTCCCCCGCTGCCTGGCACTTGCAGGAGCTGTGCTGGGAATAGGGTTGTGTAGTAAAGCTCCGTTCTCAGCGCTGCTGTGGTGCCGAGAGCCACAAACCCCAGTGTCTGTAGCGACCTCAAAAGCCGGTGGGCGGTCGTTAAGGAGTTAAGCCCCAGAACTGCAGTTAGAAAACCCAATTTAGGTTTAAGGCTGATGTTTTGGTGAATTTGCCAAAAGTTGCTTCGGCACGAACCCGTGCTATCCGGAGGTGAGTCTGGGAGCGCTCCATTGATGTGGTGTAACGTGACGTCTATGTTCTGAATTTGTATATATATTCATGGTGGAGGTAAACTGCTTTCCATCATCTTGCAGGGCCCGGATACAATGCTGAATGGGTGCAGGGACAGAACAACAACTGTGCGCTCTCCGCAGGCGTCAGATGGCGGCAGAAAGGATCATTGTGCTGCTAATTGCTTTGGATGTTTTCAATCTTCCTGCCAGGTCTCGGGATGTGTTCAGCGCGTATTCCAGCTGATAAATAGTCCTGTGTCCTAGACCAGTGCCCACCTCTATCTACTGACCTCTCAGTATCAGCACTGAGGTCTCCTGCATGTAACCGGCCCAGACTCAGGGCTGGAAATACTAATATGAATGGAGAAGAACTTTTCACTATATTGCACAGTGCTGAGTATCTAATGGGCTGTTCAATTTGGACATCACTTTATGTTAGAGTGGTTGTCTGACCAAAAGTTGAACACAGGGAGTAGCACAGATGCACCACAGTCGACTCTTGAAGGGGTTTTATCACTATGCTGCTTCACAGAGCCACAGCCAGCAATGGGCTCCCATTTTCTGTGCACACTCAGGGCGGTTCTACAGCTTCAGGCTTCCACTTCTTGTTCAGGATGTGGGTGGTTCTACAGCTTCAGGATCCTACTTGCTGTGTCAGGTTTGGTGGTTAAGCATTACTACTCGCTGTCAGGATCCCACTTGCTTCCTGTTCAGGTTTGGGTGGTTTCTACAGCTTCACAGGCTCCACTTCTGTTCAGGAGCTGCGGACTGGTATCTACATGTCAGGTTCCCACTTCCTGTTCAGGTTGTGGGTGGTTCTACAGCTTTGCTTCACTTCCACATTCTTCAGGATCTGTTGGGTGGTTTCTACAGCTTCAGGCTCCCTATTCCTGTTCAGTCTGTGGGCGCTTCTACAGCTTCAGGCTCCCACTTCCTGTTCAGGCTGTGGATGGTTCTATAGCGTCAGGCTCCCAATTCCTGGACAGCCTGTGAGAGGTTCTATGGCAGTGATTGACATATCAGATGTGCTATTCCTGTTATAGTGATATGAGTGCAAGAGGTTAATAATCTGTAGTGCACAAAGCTACAGATCTCTAAGGGCTTAAACTTTTCAATAACTTAACCAAGCTCCTGTGGCAGAGCTAAGACTCAGCAGGGAGTGACTCACCATGGTTGGAGCAAATCAGATATGAGAGCAGGGAGAAGTGGTTGGTAACCTAGATAAACTTGTGCGCACAAGCAGTAGATAAAATCTTCTTTATCTTTTGAACAAAGCAAAATCAAAACAGCAACGTATTGTATAATAGCTTTCATTTACCTTTCCCTATACAGTAAAGGCCAATCAATATGGTGAGAAAACCCCTTTAATTGTGAAGACCCTAGCTCCAAGTGAGGTAGGAACGCAATGGTAATCATATCACTCTAACACGATCAAAATGCCACAGCACTAATCAAATATGGCTATACAGAACTGTTCGAGATCAAAAAGGCGTCAGACAAGGATCCTCACTTCTTTTCCACTTCTATGGCAAAGTTCTCATGAGGCAGATGGACTTGCTTGAAGTGTTGGGGTTAAGATAGTCAGGAGACCCATCAGCAATCTGAGACCTTCTGATGAAACAACCTTTGGAGCAAAGAGTGAAATGGACCTGGAGACGCTGATGAGAAAGTGTGAAGATGGGACTTTACCTGAACATCAAGAAGGCCAAGATCATGATGACAAGAAGAACTCCACATAAAGATCAGCAAAGAAGGAATAGAAGTGGTTGAGGGCTTCTTTTTCCTTGGCTCCCTCATTGATCACAGTGGTGGCTTCACAGCAGAGATTAGGCATCAATCAGCCATGGGGGCAGCCATGATGAGCATGGATCCAGTATGGAGTTGCAATGATGTCTCAGTCACCACCAAAGACCAATCCTTGCCAGTGTGTTACCAATCACAACATATGGGACATGGACGCTATAAGAGCAGACAGAAGGAAATCTGATGCTTTTGAGCTGTGGAGCTGGAGAAGACTTTTACCATTCCATGGGCAGCTAGGATCTCCAATGAAGATGTCCTTCATCGTATAAACCCAGAATTATCCCTGGAAGGCAACAGATGGAAACAGATCTATTCTGGTCGTGTGATGAGGGCAAAGTCCCTAGAAAAAGAAAGGTTACTCAAAATAGTTAATGGCGATAAGAAACAGGAGACCAAATACCGATTGGTTGCAGACCATCAAGAATGACACAAGAATGAACATCAAGGACATCATTGACTGAAGCTGCAGAAAGCAGGAAAGCCAAGCAGGTACTGACCAACAGAATATCCAAGGGTCAGACATAGTGAGAACTGGTCTACAGTGTATCCAATGGTGGACGGGTGGGGAAAATTTGGCCTACAGAGTATCCAAAGGTTTTAGGACATGGTGAGAAACTGGCCTACCCGAGTATATTAGAGTCAGGCATGGAGAGAAACTGGCCTACAGAGGATTCAAGGATTGGACATGGTGAGTACTGGCCTACAGAGGATTCAAGGATTGGACATGGTGAGTACTGGCCTACAGAGGATTCAAGGATTGGACATGGCGAGAACTGGCCTACATAGTATATAAGAGTCAGGCATGGAGAGAACTGGCCTACAGAGTATCCAAGGGTCAGACATAGCGAGAACTGGCCTACAAGGTAATAAGATGGAATGAGAGAACTGGCCTACAGAGTATCCAAGGGTCAGACATTGGAGAACTGGCCTACAGAGTGTCCAAAAGCATGGTGAGAATGGCCTAAAGTATCCAAGGGTCAGACATGGTGAGAACTTTGGCCTACAGGTATCCAAGGTCAGAATGGAGAGGTCATTAGGGGCTTGGTGGGAAAGGCTACAGAGTATCATTTGTAGAATGGCTACAAGGTTATAGGTCAGGGATGGAGAGAACTGGCCTACAGAGGATTCAAGGATTGGACTGGTGAGTTTCTGGCCTACAGAGGATTCAAGGATTGGACATTGGTGAGTACTGGCCTACCGTGGATTCAAGGATTGGACATGGGCGAGGAACTGGCCTCAAAGTATATAAGAGTCAGGCATGGAGAGAACTGGCCCACAGAGTTTTCCAAGGGTCAGACATAGCGAGAAAGGCTACAGAGTGTCCAAAAGTTCGACATGAAAGAATGGCCTACAGAGTATATTAGTTTAGGGCATGGAGAGAACTGGCCTACAGAGGATTCAAGGGGTTGGACAAATGGTGAGTACTGGCCTACAGAGGATTCAAGGATTGGACATGGTGAGTACTGGCCTACAGAGGATTCAAGGATTGGACATGGCGAGAACTGGCCTACATAGTATATAAGAGTCAGGCATGGAGAGAATGGCCTTTCAAGGGATCCAAGGGTCAGACATAGCGAGAACTGGCCTACAGAGTGTCCAAAAGATGGACATGAAAGAACTGGCCTACAGAGTATCCAAGGGTCAGACATGGTGAGAACTGGCCTACAAAAGTATCAAAAGGGTCAGACATAGTGAGAACTGGCCTACAGAGTATCCAATGGGGACAGACATGGTGAGAACTGGCCTACATAGTATCCAAGGTTCAGACATGGTGAGAACTGGCCTACAGAGTATATTAGAGTCAGGCATGGAGAGAACTGGCCTACAGAGGATTCAAGGTTTGGACATGGTGAGTACTGGCCTACAGAGGATTCAAGGATTGGACATGGTGAGTACTGGCCTACAGAGGATTCAAGGATTGGACATGGCGAGAACTGGCCTACATAGTATATAAGAGTCAGGCATGGAGAGAACTGGCCTACAGAGTATCCAAGGGTCAGACATAGCGAGAACTGGCCTACAGAGTGTCCAAAAGATGGACATGAAAGAACTGGCCTACAGAGTATCCAAGGGTCAGACATGGTGAGAACTGGATTACAGAGTATCCAAGGGTCAGACATGGTGAGAACTGGCCTACAGAGTATCCAAAGACCAGACATGGTGAAAACTGGCCTACAGAATATCCATGGGTCAGACATGGAGAGAACTGGACAACAGAGTATCCAAGGGTTGGACATAGCAAGAACTGGTCTGGAGTATCCAAGGATTAGACATAGCGAGAACTGATCTACAGTGTTTCCAAGGGTTGGACAGGGTGAGAACTGGGCTAAAGAGTACCCAAGGGTGGGACATGGAGTGATCTGGCTTACAGAGTATTCAAGTGTCTGTCTTGGTGAGTACTGGTCTACAGAGTATCCTTGGATTTGACATGGCAAGAACTGGCCTACAGAGGATTCAAGGATTGGACATGGTGAGAACTGGCCTACAGACTATCCAAGGGTCAGATATAGCGAGAACTGGCCTACATAGTATCCAAACATCAGACATGGGAAGAACTGGCCTACAGAGT
This sequence comes from Phyllomedusa bahiana, assembly GCA_025379985.1. Taxonomy (NCBI): domain Eukaryota; kingdom Metazoa; phylum Chordata; class Amphibia; order Anura; family Hylidae; genus Phyllomedusa; species Phyllomedusa bahiana. The sequence continues at coordinate 6,818 of JAODAL010040168.1, forward strand.
ATCCAAAGATCAGAGATGGTGAGAACTGGCCTACAGAGTGTCCAAGGGATGGACAAGAAAAAAGTGGCTTACAGAGTGTCCAAGGGATGGACAAGAAAGAAATGGCTTACAGAGTATCCAAGGGTCAGTCATTGTGAGAAATGGTCTACAGAGTATCCAAGGGTCAGACATGGTGAGAACTGGCCTACAGAGTATCCAAAGATCAGACATGGTGAGAACTGGCCTACAGAGTGTCCAAAAGATGGACATGAAAGAACTGGCTTACAGAGTATCCAAGAGTCAGACATGGTGAGAAATGGTCTACAGAGTATCCAAGGGTCGGACATAGCGAGAACTGGCCTACAGAGTATCCAGGGGTCGGACATAGTGAGAACTGGCCTACATAGTATCCAAACATCAGACATGTCGAGAACTGGCCTACAGAGTATCCCAAGATCAGACATGGTGAAAACTGGCCTACAGAGTGTCCAAGGGTCAGGCATGGAGAGAACTGGACAACAGAGTATCCAAGTGTTGGACATAGCAAGAACTGGTCTGGAGTATCCAAGGATTAGACATAGCGAGAACTGATCTACAGTGTTTCCAAGGGTTGGACAGAGTGAGAATTGGTCTACATAGTACTCAAGGGTGGAACATATTAAGAACTGGCCTACAGAGTTACCATGGGTCAGACATGGTGAGTACTGGCCTTTAGAGTATTCAAAGGTCAGACATGGCAGGAACTGTAAAACAGAAGATTCAAAGATTGGACATGACGAGAATTGGCCTACAGAATATCCAAGTGTTGGACAAAGCGAGAACTGACCTACAGCATATCCAAATATCGGACATAGCGAGAACCGACCTACAGAGTATGCAAGGGTTGGACAGGGTGAGAACTGGGCTAAAGGGTACCCAAGGGTGGGACATGGAGAGATCTGGCTTACAGAGTATTCAAGGGTCGGACATGGTGAGTACTGGTCTACAGAGTATCCAAAAAAATCTGATATGACTTGAAATGGGATGAGGGAAGGAGAAGAAGATGCTCCCACAGACACTTGCAATGGGAGTCAGTTTCTTGCTTTTGAGATCCATGGATTTGCCAGATGACCAGAAGGTCACTTTTTTTCCACATATAAAAATATAAATATAAAAGTAACATAAGTGTTGTATGATAGCCGGCAGCCTTATTACAGATTTTGATTTGGAGACAATTCATCTTTAAGGTTTGGTAACATAAAATTTAAAAATTTAGGGCAAAGGCAATTATGAACCAGCTGAGGAACAAGCAAAATTTTCAGGCAAATACCCCCACATTGGAGGGATGACCCAAACATCAGCAAGGCCCCCAGTGTGGGGGACAAAAAAAATTCCCGGGAGACCCCAAATGTGTTTTTTGCCCCCTTTTCAGGGGCCCACGGGTATTGGACTGTGGAGGGTTAAAGGCCCCCACCATCCAGGGGCCCCAGGTTATTTTTTTTAAAAATTTTTTTTCGGGGGTGCCAACCAACGGGGCAATTTTGCTTTTAAACTTTTAAGGAAAGAGAACCCTCCACCACCCCCCCACCCCCAGGTGAAAAAATCCCTGGTTTGAAAGGGGTTGGGTTTTTTTTTTACCCCTTTTTGGGGTTTTGGGAACTGAAGGCTGAGGCCATGAGGAAAAAGAAGGGCCCCCAAATTGGAACCCGGTGCGGGGGGGTTGAGACCCCAAAAACAGGGGCCAAAATCTCCCAAGCAATAGCGTGGGGGCAGGCCCCAAAAAAGGACTGCGTTTTCCCATGTTTTGTCCGGGAGCCACCCTGGGAAAACCGAAATAAAAACAACCCGAAATGTATTAAAAATGGGAATTTAAAATGAAAGGAAAAAATAAAATCCCAAGAATAAATCCCCACCCCTGCGGAGGGTTTTTTTAAAAAATCTTTTTTAGGGAAATTTTTTTCTGAAAAAGAGCAAAACCTTCATAAACAAAATCAACCCAAAAACAAAAACCCTTTTGCCCCCCAAATGGGAACACCAGGTTGGGGGTATAGAAAGCCAAAAATAACCAAATTTGAAGCTACCATTGGAGCAAAAAAACACCACCCAAAGGGGACCGAAACAACCCAATCTTGGAAGTTTGACCAACACAAAAAGGGGAACGTTCAAAATCATAAAAAAGCAAAAAAGGCCCAGGGTTGACTGCGGGGGGGTTGGCCCCAACCCAATCAGGCCACTATTTTCCCCATTGTAGTTATGGACAATCGGGGCAAGTAAGTTAGTATAATAACCCATAAAGGGAAGGGATGAAACTTTTTTGGGACCCCAGGCCAAAAACACCAATTAGGGCTCATTTGAATGGGGGAAAGAAAACCCCATAGGGGCCCCAAAATTTTTAATTCAAAAAACAACGGAGGGGTTTGGGGGAAAGGGGGGCCCCACACCAAATCAGGGGCTGGCTCCCTTTCCAAGCTTTGGGGGAAAAAAATGCAACGGCCTGGGGGAGGCTAGAAAAGGGGCCCCCTTTTTTGGCCAATGGAACACACCCAAGGTTTTTAAAGCTTTGAAAAAACTTTCGGCCAGAAAGCAAAAAAACTCCCGGGGCCCACTCTATATAAAAGAACAAAGACTTTGAGAACACAATTTCCGGCAAGGGTGCTGCAAAGTTTTGGCCTGACCCCCTTTGGCCCCAAAAAGCTGACAAAACCCTGCGTGGGGGCAGGGGGGACCTGCAGGGTTTTCCTTTAGACACAAGGTGCCCACGCTGAAAAACCGTCCAAAAACCCTCCGGGGCCCCTTCTATCCCCCTTTTTCTCCACCAAAATCACCCACACTATGAAGGGTGGATTCAAACTCCCCGGTCTCAGCCAACAGCTCGCCGCCACAAAACTGCCCCCTTTGATTTATTGGGCAAACCCCAAGGAAAATGGGCTTTTGCTCCAACTGTTGGCTGGAAACCCACCATAGAATATTTACAAATTTGATTACTTACCCGGGACCCCTCTAGGGCCCAATTCCCATGAGCCCGGCTCGGCCCCCAAAAAAAGTTGCTTTTGAGCTTTGGGGATAAAAGGCACTTTTTTTTCAGGAAATTTTTCAAAAAAAACGTTTCTTTGACAACCCCTGCCCCAACGGCGCTGAGACCAGTTTATTCTTTTGGAACAATACCCCAATTTTTAAAAATGACCACTTTTTTAAACTTTTAACTTTTAAAAACATTTTTCCCATTAATAAATAAGTTAAGACAACCCATTTTTGTACTGTTGTAACAGCGACCTAGAGCACACCCCCATTCCAAACTTCCCCGCTTCACCGCCCCCTCCGGTTTCTTTTAGACCCAAACTAGGGGGCCCCGCGGACTGCAACCCCCACTTTGACCCATTCAACACATCGGGTCAAATTGGGCGTCCCGCCCATTGACCCCCCCCTTCATGGGGCCACCAAAGTGGAACCGGCCAACACCCATCCGGCCACAGTGGAAGTCCTAGGGCCAACCCAAAAACCACCAAAATCCCTTCAACTTTCCCCTATGTTTTAAAAAAACCCCAGTCAACATTTTTTTAACCCCACAGCTGCAGGCAGGGACCAAAGGGTTTCTTTGTTGCCCCCCGGGACTGGAAGGGGCCCCCAATCCTCACCGCTGAAGGGGTTAAATAGGCCAACACCACCACCCGGGGCCCACTTTGGATTACCACACGTTTGTGGGGGGGCCAAGAGCAAACACCACCACCCAAGGGGCCCCCCCCTGCTGACTGCACCCACAGTGCTGGAGGACCCATAAGCCAACACCATCCAGGGGCCCCACATGCTGACTCCCCCACAGCTGCTGAGGGGCCATAGAGCAACACCCCATCCAGGGCCCACCTGTTTGGGGGAAACCAAAACCCCAAAGCCCCACACTGCTGGAGGTCCATAACCCAAACACCCCATCCAGGGGCCCCACATGTGACTACCCACGTTTTGGGGGGGGGCCAAAAACCAACACCACCATCCGGGCCCCACATGGACTGACCCACAGCTGCTGGAGGGCCCTAGACCAACACACCAAAATCCAGGGGCCCCACAGCGGGACTGACCCACAGCCCTCTGGGGGAGCCATAGAGCCAACACCACCATCCAGGGCCCACATCTGACTTCCCAAGCTGCTGGGGGGGCCATGGCCAACACCACCATCCGGGGGCCCCCCACATCTAAACTGCACCCACAGCTGCTGGGGGGAAAACCAACACCCCATCCGGGGGGCCCACTTTTGGACGACCCACAGCTGCTGGAGGGGGCCATAAGCCAACCCACCATCCGGGGGCCCAAGCTGCTGCCCACAGCTGTTTGGGGGGGGCCATAAGCCAACACCACCATCCAGGGGGCCCCACAGCATGCACCCCCAGTGCTGAGGGCCCCATAGACCAACACCCCATCCGGGGGCCCCACATGCGATGCACCCACACCCTTGGGGGGGCCATAGAGCCAACACCACCACCCGGGGCCCCACATGCTGACTGTACCCACAGCGGGTGGGGGGGCCATAAGAAAACACCACCATCCGGGGCCCACTCTGACTGCACCACAGCCTGGAGGGTCCATAGAGCCAACACCACCCCAGGGGCCCCACATGCTGACCCCCAAACCCACAGCTGCGGGAGGGCCATAAGCCAACCCCCCACCGGGCCCCACATCTGACTAAACCACAGCGTTGGAGGGCCATAGCAACACAACCACCCAGGGGCCCAATGCTGGCACCCACGCTGCGGGGGGGCCATAGAGCCAACACCCCATCCAGGGGCCCCACATGCTGCTCACCCACAGCTGCGGAAAACCATAGACCCAACCCACACCAGGGGCCCCACAAAACTGGGGAAAGGGCCATAGACCAACACCACCACCGGGGGCCCCCCACTGCTGACTCACCCACAGCGGGGGGTCATAAGAACACCACCTACCAGGGCCCCACATGCTGATGCACCCACAGCTCGGGAGGACCATAGACCAAACACACCATCCAGGGGCCCACACTGACGCCCCACAGCTGGGAGGGCCATAACCAAACCACCCCCGGGGGCCCCCCACATGCTGACGAAACCCAACTGGGGGAGGGCCAAGACAAAAACCACCATCCGGGGCCCCACATGCTGCTGCACCCACTTTTGGAGGGCCCATAGACCAACACCACCCCCCAGGGGCCCCCACATGCGACTCCCAACCACAGCTGTTGGAGGATCCATAGAGCCAACACCACCACCGGGGCCCCACATGCTGACTGACCAAGCTCTGGAGGGGGCCCATAGACCAACACCACAACCCCAGGGGGCCCACATGCGATGCCCCCACAGCTGTGGGGGGGCCATAGAGCCAACCCACCACCAGGGCCCCACATGCTGACGCCCCCCACACTGCTGGGGTTTTATGAGCCAACACCACCATCAGGGCCCCACTGCTGACTGCACCCACATCGGGGGAGCCATAGACCCAAAACCACCATCCAGGGGCCCCACATGCTAAAGACCACAGCTGCGGGAAGACCATAAGCCAACACCACCACCAGGGGCCCCAATGCTGACTCCCCCCACCTGGGGAGAGCCATAGAGCCAACACCACAAAGGGGCCCCACAGCGACGCACCCCACTGTGGGGGGCCCCATAGACCAACACCACCACCGGGGCCCCCCACATGCTACTGCACCCCACTGTGGAGGGGCCAAGAGCCAACACCACACCGGGCCCACATGCGATGCCCCCCACAGTCCCGGAGGGGCCTAGAGCCAACACCATCCCCCCAGGGGCCCCCAAAGCGACTGCCCACAGTGCGGGGAAGGACCAAGACCAACACCACCACCGGGGGCCCCACACGCTGCCCCAAAAGCTGTGGAGGAGCCATGAGCCACACACCTCCAGGGGGCCCCAATGCTGACGCACCACAGCTGCTGGAGGGCATAGGCCAACACCCCACCGGGGGCCCCACTGCTGACTAAAACCAACTGCTGGAGGGGGCCTAGAGAAACAACCCATCCAGGGGCCCATGCATGCCCAGTTGGGTTGGGGAAATTGGGGGAATAAGTCTTGGTCCGCCTTTAAACCAAGTTGGAAATTTCTATTGTGTACAGTCCCCCATCCCGCCCAGGGGGACAATACATGTATGGGTGTACGTGATCTGCAAGGAGGACATACCCAATTTTAGGTGGGGCCCCCTTCCACATGGAGAGGGGCCCGAACGCCCCAAAAACATCCCCAGCCAAAAACACTGCCAAAACCCCAGCTTGTGTACTTCCAGCAATGGTTGGGGGTGTTTGTTTTTATTTTTTCTTAAATCCATCCATACAATAAAACAAAAAATGGTTTTATGGGACACTTTTCCCAAAAATTTTAAATACGCGGGGGAAAATTAAAGGGGAAAAAGGTTGGGGTTTGGGGGGACCCATTTGCCCGGGGGCCCCTTCACAGTAGGGTTACAGAGGTGCAGTAAAACCACTGCTCCGGCCCCCCCATACACAGTAGGTTAGCGGGGTGCTGACATCCGTCCTCTGGGCCCATACACAGTAGGGTTAGCAGAGGTGCAGGCATCCGTCGCCCCCGGGGCCCCATAACATAGGGTTAGCGAGGTGCAGTGACATCCGTCTGCCCGGGGCCCATACACATAGGGTGCAGGGGGCAGGACATCCGTCTGCTCCGGGCCATACACAGTGGGGTTAAGAGGTGCAGGACATCCGGCCCCGGGGCCCCTACACTAGGGAGCAGAGGTGCGTACATCCGCTGCTCCGGGGCCCATCAAAAGTAGGGTTAGAAAGGGGTTGCATGACTTCGCCGGGGCCCCATACAAGTGGGTTAGCAGAGGGCGTGACCCCGTCTGCCCCCGGCCCCCCTACACAGTGGGGTTAGCAGAGGGCAGGACACCCTTGCCCCGGGCCCAACACAGGGGGTTAGCAGAGGTGCAGTGACATCCGTCGCTCCGGGGCCCATAACATAGGTTTTGCAGAGGTCAGTGACACCCGTTGCCCCGGGGCCCTTTACACGTGGGGTAGCAGGGGTTGCAGTGCATCCGTCTGCTCGGGGCCCAACACGTAGGTTACAAGGTGCAGTGATTCCGTCTGCTCTGGGATAAAGTGGGGTTTGCAGAGGAAAATAAATTTTGGTCAGTTTCATTACTGTTCATGTTGCGGTGAATGTCGGGGGAGGAGGGGAAGGGTTACTTTGTAGTTTTTGGAATCTTTACGCTCTTAGTATAAAAGTAATGAGGAAACAATCATTTTATAGGTGGGATATCGACTGGACATGTCATCAAAGCCTGATAGGTGCTCCCCCCAAGCCCCACAACCATGCCCCCCCAAAAGGACGGCTCGAAGGAAAGATGGGTTAAATCCTCAAAACTCTCCATTTTGTTCTATGGAGTTCCCAGTAAAGGGAGCACTGTGTTCCCCCCATTCTGCTTATGGGGGGTTCCCGTACAGGGGAGCGCTGTGTTCTCCATTTCCTCTATGGGAGTTTTCCCAGTAAGGGAGAGCGGCCCTTTTTTTTTGTTTCTCCTTTCCCCCCTCTATGGGGGTTTCCAGTAAGGGGGGCCCGTGTTCTCCTTTCTCCCATGGGGTTCCCAGTACAGGGGAGAAATGTGTTTTTTCCTTTTCCCCTCTGGGAGTTTCCAGTACGGGGGGGCACTGGTTCTCCATTCGTTTAGGGTTCCCCTAAAGGGGGGGCTGTGTTCTCCCTTTTTTCTATGGGAGTTCCCAGTACAGGGGGGCGCTGTGTTTCTCCATTCGTTCATGGGAGTTCCCATAAAAGGGGAGCGCTGTGTTTCTCCATTCTTCTATGGGGGTTCCAGGACGGGAGGGTTGTTTCCCCCATTCTTTCATGGAGTTCCCAGTACAGGGAGGCTTGTTTTCCATTCTGTTTTTTGGGAGTCCCGTACAGGGAGGCTTGTTTTCTCCTTTTTTTATGGGAGCCCATACAGGGGGAGCGCTTGTTCTCCATCTGTTCTATGGGAGTTCCGTACAGGGGGAGCGCTTGTTCTCCATTCGTTCAATGGGATTCCCAGTAAGAGGGGCGCTGTGTTTCCCTTGTGCTCTATGGGAGTTCCAGTAAGGGGGGCCTGTGTTTTCCATTCTGTTTTAGGGGGGTTCTGAAAATGGTGAATGTAGCGTTCCCCTGTCTGGAACTCCCCTAGAAAAAGAAGAGTACAAGCGCTTCCTCCGGGAACTCCAGCAGGGCTGCCATCTTTTTACTCTAGACCTGGGGCCTAATCTGGGTTTACAGATTTACCTACATGCCATACACGTAAAACTCATATTTCAGAGTATGATACAAGGGGTCAAACAATTACTTTCCCATTGTGGGCCTGGTTCACACCTGGGTTTTGCTTTCTGTTGTTCTTTTCTGCGCTGGAATCAGATTAAACATGAGAGAACGGTCGCCCCGTGGATTTCAACGGGGTTTTTTTGGGGTTTCCTGTTTACGATTTTCCTTGTTTTGAAAAATAGTAGAACATTGTATCTGAGAATAACACAGAAATCTGATGGAAAAGAACATTGTAACAGTCAAGTCAATAAAAAACACATAAAATCGATACAAACAGACCCTCATCCATCTGTAAAAGAAATGTTAATTTTTCTGCACATACACAAATAAATTTCAGTCGCAAAAATAGATGGATGAAAATGGTAACAAAAGTAACTATTCGATGGATTTGTGCAAAGACAGAAAACTGCATTTCTCGCATTGGTTAAAGGGGTTTTCTCACCACAATGATTGGCTGTTAACATGTAGGAAAAAGTGATTGAAGACTATTACGAAATACATTGCTGTTCTGATTTTGTTTTGTTCAAAAAATGAGGGGCTTTATCTACCCTAGGGCCACATGATTAAAACGTCTGGTCTAAAAAATTTCCCTTTTTTTGCCCATTGCAACCCTCATACCCCTTAAAAAACCAATCAGAGCCCATGTGCCAATCAAGCCAAAGCAAAAAAACAGGCTCCCAAAGAGCCGAACCAATCAGAGCCCCCAGCAACCAATCAACCTAGCCCAATAAAAGCCCATAGCCCCCCTTTTGCAACCAACAGAGCCCACTACTTTATATATGCTCGGAAAAATAAAGGGGGCCCCTTTATTGGTTTTTAAGGGGGAACAAATGAGTTTTTGACCCAACATTTTTCCACATTGGCCCCCCAGTTACACAAGTTTTCAGGTTCCCACCACCTTCCCCTGCTTCTTTTTCTCATTGCTCCACAACCTGCTGTCCGCCATGGGGAAGTACCCTGCTGAGCTTATGTCTAGCACAGGAGCTTGTCTTCCTAAGTTTATAACACGTTTTTACCCTTAAAACTCTATGGTTTTGTGCACTACAGATTATAAATCTCCTGCAATCATATCACTGTAAAAGGAATAGCAGGGCTGATATGCCGATCACTGCTATAGACCTTCACACAGCCTAAACTCTAAGTAGGAGCATGAAGCGCAGAAAAGGGCCCCGCCTGAAAAAAGGGGATTCTGAAACTGGACTCCCCCAGCCGAAAAAGAAAACTGAGAACCACCCAAAGCCTGAACAAAAGTGAGAGATGAAGCAGAACGCCCACACCGAAAAGAAAATAGGGCCAGAAGCGTAGAACCCCCCACAGCCCCTGAAACAGAAGTGGGAGCCTGAAAGTTAACCCCACACAGCCTGAAAAGGGAAATGGTACCTGAAGCTGTGGGTGCCCACAACGTGAAAAAGGGGAAATGAGGAAAGACTGAAAGCTGTAGAACCGCCCACAGCCTGAACAGGAAAAAAGGGAGCCTAAACTGTAGAACTGCCACAGCCCTTAACAGGAATGGGACTAAAGCGTGAACTGCCCACGCTGAACAAGAAGTGGGAGCCCTTTTAAACTATTTGAAAAACCCCCCACAACCTGCACATAGAACTCAATAGCTGGTGGTCACGCCCCCCCCCCCCCCCCCGCACACGACTCTTCATATCACAAAGCATGCCCACTACACTCACTCATAGAAATCAATAGTTGATGATGACATTTTACCCTCTCTCCTTCCCACACAATGTCTTTTTTTCCAGTTTACACAATATGCCTACCATAAAAGTCAATAGGCAATGATCACAGCTCCCCTGCTCTCTGCACTGTTACCTCTGCCCACAACACTGTCATGTAGAAGCCATGATGATCAGAGCCTTCCTCTTCTCATACCTGCAAACTGATCTCTGCATAGGTCACAGAGCATGCCCACAACAGTTTTCCATAGAAGTCAATAGATGATGATCACAACCCATCTCCTTCCCTTCCCTCACTTTCTTGCCTGACCTTTGCACAGGTCATAGAGCACAGGTGTCAAACTGCCGGCCCTCCAGCTGTTGGGAAACTAAAAACTCCCCTCATGCTTGTATATTAAACTGGGGGCATTGGGATTTTAAATTCCCCAAAACTGGAAGGGGCCGGGGTTTTACGCCCCCCTAGAGCATCCCCCCATACTTCCATGAAAGTCAATAAGTCCTATATCTATACATATGCAGTAAAGCATATCTCAAAATGGTGTTGAAAGCAGGTCAGGCACTGTCCTGCTAGGAAGCCCCAAAGGGGGGAAAATTCCCCGAGCCACTGTGCGCAGGTACAACTAATCACTGGCCACTGGCTGCTAGGTACAATGCTAATCACTGACCCCCGTCTGAGGTAAAAATGCTAACACTGAGCCACGGCACAAAAGGGAAAAAAGCTAACCACTGAGCCACTGGTTAGGGACAAAGCTAATCACTCCACTTTAAAAAACATGTTCCAGCAGGGTTTGTCAAAGCTAAACACTGAGCCACTGTGCTAAAATAAAATCTAATCACTGACCATGGCAAAAAGGTAATATTGCTAATCACTGAGCCACTGTGCTTTAAAAGGGAACAATGTTTAAACACGACCACTGTGCTCAGGGACATGCTAATCACTGAGCCACTGTGCTGCTAGGTAGCAATGCTAATCACTGAGCCACTGTGCTGCTAGGTAACAATGCTAATCACTGAGGGCCCCTTGCTCAGTAAATCAAATCACGAGCCCTGTCTACAAGGAAAATGCTAATCCTGAGCCACTGTTTCAGGTAAAATGCTAATCCTGGCCACTGTGTCAAGGGAACAAATTTAATCACTGAGCCCTGTGCACAAGGGGAATATTGCTAACACTGAGCCAGTGCTTTTCAAGTAAAATATTGGTAAATTCCCCTGACCACTGTGGTTTGGTAACAAAGCTAAACCAGCCATGTTCTACAAGGTAATAATGCTAACCTGAGCCCAAGTGTTTAAAAGGGAAAATCAAACACTGAGCCCCCGTGCAGGTAAAAATGCAATCACTGAGCCACTGTCGCTAGGGGACAATCTAATCACTACCACTGTTACAAGTAATAATGTAACATGAGCCATGTGTTAGGTTTTAAAAAAGCTAACCTCCACTTTGGGGCTAAACTGGCCCCTTAAAAGGGAACAATGCTAAAACTGAGCCACTGTGCTCAAGGGGAACAATGCTAACCTGAGCCACGTGCTTAGGGACAATGCTAATCACTGAGCCCCGTGCTGCTAGGTAGCAAGTAACCACTGAGCCACTGTCTGTTAGGTAACAATCTAAACACTGACCACTGTGCGTTTGTAAACAATGCTAAACACTGACCACTGGGGTGTATAGCAATGCTAACCCTGGGCCCCTGTGCTAGTAACAATGCTAATCACGAGCCATGTGCGCAGGGAAATGCTAATCACTGACCACTGGGGTGCTAGGGACAATGTAACCTGAGCCATGTTCTACAAGGTAAAATGCAACCTGACCACTGTGTTTCTAGGTCAATGCAATCATGAGCCCCGTGTACAAGGTAAAGCTAATCACTAGCCAAATGTGGCTCAAGTTTTCCCAATGCTAACCCCTGACCCTGTGCTTTAGGTAACAATGCAATCCGAGCCACTGTCTAAATAAAGTAACCCAATGGGTTTTTAATTTCACTGAGCCACTGTGCTACAAGGTAATAATGCTAATCACTGAGCCACTGTGCTGCTAGGTAGCAATGCTAATCACTGAGCCCCGTGCTCAGGGGCAAGCAATTGAGCCCTGTCACAAAGGTAAAATTTTTAATCATGAGCCCCCGGCCCCAAAAGGGAAAAATGTTTAAACACGAAACCACGTCACAAGGTAATATTTTAATACTGAGCCCTTTTGCTAAGAAGTTAATTTAAATTTTTCTAATCACGAGCCACGTGCTGCTAGTAGCAATGCTAATCACTGAGAAAATGTGCTAGTAAATGCTAAACCCGACCCCTGTTCACAGGGAATATGCTAAAACTGGACCACTGTGCTACAAGGTAACAATGCTAATCACTGAGCCACTGTGCTCAAGTTTAAATTTCTAACATGACCCTGGCCAGGTAATACTTAATCATGACCACTGTGCTGCTAGGTAGCAATGCTAATCACTGAGCCACTGGCCATAAAATGCTAAAACACGAGCCACGTGCTAAAGGTTAAATCTAAACACTGAGCCCCCTGTGTTTCAGTAAACAAAGCTAATCATGAGCCACTGTCTACAGGAAAATGAATCATGAGCCCCCTGTGTCAGGTAACATGCAAAACACTGACCACGGCTCAGGAAAAATGCTAACCACTGAGCCACTGTGCTGCTAAGTTGGGAATGTAATTTACTGGGGCCCTGTCTACAAAGGTTTTTATTGTAATCACTGAGCCACTGTGCTACAAGGTAATATTGCTAATCACTGAGCCACTGTGCTGCCCAAGTTTTCAAGCCAAAAACTGAGCCACTGTTCTACAAAGGGGGAAAATTGCTAATCACTGAGCCCTGTGCTAAAAAAAGGTAATTTAAATTCTAACCACGAGGGCCCCTGTGGGTTTCAAGGTTAAAATGCAATTTACTGAGCCATCAAAATAAAGTATTTGCACCAATGTGCCATTTCCCGTGATGTTCATGGGGGAAAATCCCAATATGAGGTCGGTTTTTCCCCCCTGCGCTGTTACCCCGAGGTTCTGGGCCCCTATTAGGTCCCTTGTGACAGTGAATATTTACCCTCTTTTGAATCGGGAAACCCCCGCACCCGATTTCCACACATGGGGAAAAAGCGTTCCCCCACAGATGGCGTTCCCCCTGCCCCGGGTTTGGGGCTTTCAAGGGCCCCGAGGGCCCCCTGCAGGATTCAATCAAATGAAAAAATTTGGGATTGACAAAAAAAAACCTTCCCGGGGCAAAAAATCCCAGAGGCCCTTCCCGGAAAAAAAAACCCCAAGGGGCCCAACCCCTTCTTTCCAAAAAAGGAGGGGGGGGCCCCCATCCGCCCCTACAAAGACATTTTTAAATACCCCCCCCCCCGGCGGAAAAAGGGGCACGCTGCAATCCCCCACCAAACCCCAGAATTGTCGAATTTCCTTTGTTTTTGTTTCCAGCGTCTGAAGTTTATTGTTTCGCTGTTGGGGAAAAATGGGTTTCCCTTTCCTTTGTTGTTTTACGGGTTTTTCCCCAAATTTTTGGATGGATCCCATTCCCAATTTCCCCCTTTTCCCCTTTATGGGAATTTTTAAAATGTTTGGAAGCCGCAAAAATGTTTTACACCCGCAGCTTTCCCAAAAAACCACGATGGGAAAAGGGGGCCCCCCGGGAGCGGGAAACCCTCGGGCGCCGCCCCCCGGGTTTGGGGGGGGGGGTGGCTTAATAATCACTTCTGTGAAGGTGAGCTTCCCTTTTGATTTCCCGAAGCAAAAAAAACAGACTTTGTCAATTTTTGTAAAGCGTCAAAAGCCCCGGGGCCGTGTAAACCAACAACATACTCAGCCGAGTCCCCATTATTATGCCACTTTCCCACTTTTGCCGTTTAAGCCCGCAAGTAAACAATTTAAAGGGGGTCCCTTGTGGGCCCCCCCCCTGCTTAGTGGGTCTATAAGGTGTGATAGACTTTCTGCACACATTCCCTCCCTTATTTTTCCCTTTTGGGGGGGTCTATAAAAGGGATTATAGTTTTGTTTTGTACACATATAACTCATTTCTGGCTTTTGGGGGGTATAAAAGGTGTGATAGGCGTCTGCACACATATACCCCATTGCTGGCTTGGTGGGTATAAAAGGTGTGATAGGGGTGTTGCACCCCTTTTGCCTCATTGTGGCTTGGTGGGTATAAAAGGGTGTTTGGCTGTCCCGCACACAAATTTCTCATTCTGGCTTGGTGGGTTTTAAAAGGAGTGAAAGGCTTCTGCAAAACCCTATGCCCTTTAATTGGGTGGTTGGTGGGGGTTTTTAAAAAGGGGTGTAGGGCGTCTGCACTAGAAATTGGGGTGATTTAAAAAAGGGGGCACTTTATTTTTTGGGGCCTTTTAAAAGGGTTTTTTCTCACTACCATTGATTTAAACTCACCCCAGTCCCCGTTTTTTTTGGTTTTTACCTTTTAATTCAAGGCGTGTTTTTATGGCTTCCATAGCCTGGCCCGTAGTAGCCGGTCGGGAGCTATAGCAACCATGCTGGCAGCCCCATCGGACAGTTTAAACAGGTTTTTTAACTAAAGTGACCTGAGGGGGCTGATGAACCCATACAAGAGGGGATATCTAAAACAGGTTTGGGAAAACGGTTAAAGGAAAACCCTTTTGCAAAATGACTTGTTTTTGTAAATCTTTAAAATAAAACGCCCGACTATCCCCGTAGTGAGGGGAAACCCCCCTTTTAAAAATTTAAACTGTTTTTGCATGTCTGGGGTGCAGATTCTGAAAATGAACCCCGTTTTCCCCTTTCAGTTCTAGTTTTTGGGGATCCGACGTTGCCACCTTATATGCTGCTGAGAATAGTGGTCACTTCTCTCCCTAAAATGTTGAGGTCTGGACAGGCACCAAGAGAGGTAACATTATAGTGTAGGTTCCCACCTGTATTGAGGTCGCCTTTATGTTGGCAGATGGACTTATTACAGTTTGATCAACAATGTGCACTAAGAACCTCAAGTTTTCATGTATCTAAAGTAGCAGAAATGCTTTTCCAGTAGTTCCTATGTCCCTTTGACTGCTTTTAGTGTTAGAGCTGCTGATATTGGATTGGGTTTGAATATGAATACATATGCGGTCAGTACATACTGTCACTACTGCCTTGATGATACCCAGGGCTGCCGTCAGTCATCTATTAACCGTTTCAGAGCCCCATACAGCCAAATCAAATGGGGCCCCCGCCCATTACTAGTTCCTATTTTTTTAACATCAGTGGGCCCCATTTTGATTAGGGCCCCTGACAGGAGTACTGCCCGTACTGTCCTATTGGCCCCCCTGATGGTACCTTGTGTGTATATAAATGTATATGCGTAGCTCCTCTTGCTCTGTAACCTGCTGCATGAGACTCAGGTCCTGTGTTCATCTCTTTTAAGGCCCAGGACTATGAGCCATGGGGGTATCTCCGTCATACTTGATATATCGATGCCACTGGAGCTGCTGAAGTTGTCATAAACACACATAAGGTCAATGGTTAAGTGTTCATACTTAAAGGGGTCGTCTCACTACAGGTATCGCTGCTTTTTATGTTAAAGATCTTGCAAAAACAAGTCCCTTTGCAATATGTGTCCATTAACGGCCTACCATTTCCAATTCGGGTCCTTAGCTACAGACCTGTTTAATTCCTGAAGGCGCACCTGGGTTTCAAAGCTACAGACCTGTTGGGTCTCCTTGATAGGGTGCCAGTGCGGGGCGCTATAGCTACAGACCTGTTTTCTCTCCTGATAGGGTGCCCGCACTGGGTTTCTATAGCACAGACCTGTTTGATCTCTCCTATAGGGTGCCACACGGTCGCTATAGCAGACTAGACCTATTCAATCTCTCCTGATAGGCTGCAGCACTGGTTGCTATAGCTAACAGACCTATTCAAAATCTCATCCTTATAGGCTGCCAGCCACTGTTCGCTATAGCTCAAACAGCCTGTTCAATGTCTCCTCACTGATAGCGCTGCCAGCACTTGGTTCTATAGCTACAGACCTATTCAATCTCTCCTGATAGGCTGCCAGCACTGGTCGCTATAGCTACAGACCTGGTCCATCTCTCCTGATAGGCTGCCAGCACTGGTGACTATAGCTACAGACCTGTTCATCTCTCCTGATAGGCTGCCAGCACTGTTCCTATAGCTACAGACCTGTTTCATATCTCCTGATAGACTGCCAGCACTGGTAGCTATAGCTACAGACCTATTCAATCTCTCCTGATAGGCTGCCAGCACTGGTTGCTATAGCTACAGACCTATTCAATCTCTCCTTATAGGCTGCCAGCACTGTTCGCTATAGCTACAGACCTGTTCAGTCTCTCCTGATAGGCTGCCAGCACTGGTTGCTATAGCTACAGACCTATTCAATCTCTCCTGATAGGCTGCCAGCACTGGTCGCTATAGCTACAGACCTGTTCCATCTCTCCTGATAGGCTGCCAGCACTGGTTGCTATAGCTACAGACCTGTTCCATCTCTCCTGATAGGCTGCCAGCACTGGTTGCTATAGCTACAGACCTGGCTTCTACTGCAGCCTAGTGGAAGCCAGTAAACACGCCCCAGAATTCAAAATGAACCAAATAAAATAGGACTGAGGTGAGATTAATCAATGTAGTGAGACAAGACCTATAAGGAAGACAATCACCCCCATCATTGCAGCGTCTGAGCTGTAGTAGTCCCAGTAGTGAGGGATTCTGGGAATGCTGGTCAGCTATCGGTCACATTGTCCTGTTTCCGGTCGCTGTTCGCTCTTGCATGTTAATAGGAGAAACAGGAATGAATCTGGGCCATTTATTGGGAAATCGGAGCTGTGTGCCTCGTATCCTGACATGTGTCCAATCCTAAACCTGTCTAATATCTTATATTTTACACATAAATTCAATTTTTTATTGTTATATTTCCCGGACATTTTTTCCCCATAAAAACATTATTGGCCGAGGCTCTGCTCGTTTTGGCTTTGAGGTCTGAGCCTGAAACTCCTCAGGAGAAGATAAGCTGTTTATACAACGTGTCCCCACCCGGCCTGAGATTCCATTACACAGCGCTCGCTCTTTACACGTAACTCGAGCGAGAGCCGCTCAGTCCTGGGGAAGAAGCTCAAGAAGGACGACGACCTGGACTCCGACTAAATGAGCGTTATCCGGGGAATTCCCTGGAAGTCAGAGGATCGGATGGATTGTCAGAGAAACCACGGCACCATGGTATAATGTGAGCCTATGGCATCACATAGGGCAGTCAGCCTCAGCCCAGGGCCATCTTTTCCATTGGGCACACTAGGCAGTTGCCCGGGGGCCCCACAGGCACAAGGGCCCCAGTTGGTGTATATAAGTTATGTCCCAGGAATCTAATGAACACACCCTGGATCAAGGGCTTGGTTCTGCTTAATTAACTGTTCGTGTGTTTAAAGGATGTGCAAACAGAACAATGGTGGAGAAGGGAGCCATTGGTTCCCTGCCCTGCCAGATTGTTTTGTAGGTGGAAGGCTGCCTACATGTCATCACAAGGGTGTCTTAACATAGGTGGTGTGATGATATGGGTGTGTTTGGGCGTGGCTAAAGGCATATATTCGGACAACGCCCTATGCACTGTTGTGCCCGGGGGCCATTAATGCTGTTAAGATGGCCTTGCCTCAGCCGGTTATTTCACCAGGTTCAGGCACCGTGCGGTTATCAGGACTGTTTCGCCAGACTTTAACACCCTAAAGGGGTTGTCTCACTACATTAATTCAGCTCACCTCAGTCCTGTTTTCTTGGTTTCATTTTGAAATTAGGGGCGTGTTTACTGGCTTCTACTAGGCTGCAGTAGAAGCCAGGTCTGTAGCTACAGGAACCAGTGCTGGCAGCCGATTAGGAGAGATCAAACAGGTCTGTAGCTATAGCAACCAGCGCTGGTAGCCTATCAGGATACATCAAACAGGTCTGTAGCTATGGCAACCAGCACTGGCAGCCTATTAGGAAAGATCGAACAGGTCTGTAGCTATAGAAACCAGTGCTGGCAGCCTATCATGAGAGATCAAACAGGTCTGTAGCTATATCGACTAGTGTTGGCAGCCTATCAGGAGAGATCAAACAGGTCTGTAGCTATAGCGACCAGTGCTGGCAGCCTATCAGGAGAGATCAAGCAGGTCTATAGCTATAGTGACCTGAGGAGCTGATGCAGCCCATACAAGAGGGGATATCTAGGAATAGGTAGGACACAGTTAATAGGAGCATATTGCAAAGTGATTTGTTTTTGCAAGATCTTTAACATAAAAAGCAGCGATCCCTGGAGTGAGACGACCCCTTTAAGCACCGAGCCTGAAAAGCTCTTAATGACGCGGCTACATTATTCACTTTTTGCCTCTCTGCATTTCAGTGACGCAGATGTATCAGGACTAGTTGTATGTGGCAGAAGGTTTTGGTTTTTTTTTGGGGGAGGGGGATTCCATCATTTCAGAATACAAATAAATTATTGTGGAATTTGTAAACTATTTTTCTATTTTGCGTCATGAATATAAAAAGCATTTTTTTTAAAAAAAGGTTAACTTCTTTTTTTTACACGATTCACACTAAATAATCTGTTACATCAATTCTACAGGTTATGACGGCCATTTGGATATCTTATAGGTGTACGTTTGCTTTTTTATGTGTGTAATGTTTTGCACAATCATTTTTTTCTATTAAAGATACATTTTTATTTTTTATTTATATTTTTTGTTCTTTTTCTATTATTATCATTTATTTATTTTTCAATTCTACAAGCTACTATGGT
Organism: Phyllomedusa bahiana; assembly: GCA_025379985.1. NCBI lineage: Eukaryota > Metazoa > Chordata > Amphibia > Anura > Hylidae > Phyllomedusa > Phyllomedusa bahiana. The sequence continues at coordinate 25,457 of JAODAL010040168.1, forward strand.
CGTGTGGAAATCTAATATGTGTAGGTTTTTTTTATGTGTGTGTAATGTTTGCACAATTATTTTATGTATTCAATAGTTATCTTATTATGTATATTTGTTTGCACTTTTTACATTTATTTGTATTTTTTTTTAAATCCTATTAACAGATAAATATTTTTAAACTTTACTATACACTTAGGAATGTATTAGCATTCTCCTGTATACTCCTCTATGCTAATACATTATATACTGTGTCAGTATGACCCAGGCGGCTGTTGGGGTAACACACCGTGTGCCCTGACAGCAGGTTTACTATGCAGACAGCCCTGGGGCTACTCTAGGTCCCTGGGGTTGACAGTGAAGACATTATTCAGGCTCCATCGGACACTCAGAAACCTGGGGACCTGATTGGGCAGCGGAATCACCTTTGATCATGCCACGGTCTCAGACCACAGCAACCAAAGGCTTAAATGGCAGGGATCGGAGGAAGGCTCAGACCCTGCTGTACTCAGAGGCAGCTCTAGGGATGGAACTGTTACTGAGTCGCTGGGAGCCACAAACCACCCTCTGGGGCAGCGACACCAAAGGAGACCTGCAGAGGACCTGCACCACCTGACGTCAAAAGCTATCAGATGGTCGTTAAATTCCAACATGCACTAGATGAAAAATCTCCCTGCAAAGAAAAAAAACTGTAACTGAATGGAAAATTATATTCCCCTATTTAATCCCAGCTAATAACTAGATGCAAAACCTTACAGCATAAAAAACTGTACAAACACACCCAAAGACGCCCAGAGGTTAGAGGTCAGCCACTTGTTGGAGCCTTGAACCTCTGAGGCCCTGACTTTACTCCTGTGGAAGATGCTGCACGGCCCCTTAAAGGGGACGTCCGGTAAGAAATATATAAATTCAATGGAAACTGGCAAAGTCGGAAAAGCAAAAAAACTAGGGCGACATCTATGAATTCGCATGCGGTATTTTTTGGGAAAATCAATTGCCAAAAATGTTGAAAATGGCCAGAAGCGACCGTAACCTCAAGTTAGCGTTAGAATTAGGTCAGGGTGGATTTTTTTTGGGTGATTGATATGGATCAAGCTAAATTGCTTCATTAAGATATGGGTCAAATTTAACAAGGAACTAAAATCTATGAATTTCAACGGTGCTAGATATATACAGGCAGTCCCCGACTTACATCGTTCCGACTTACATACGTCCCCTAGTTACAAACGGAGACTTATGGGGCGTGGCTGACATTCAACACTGAGTCACGCCCCATGATAACCAAGTGCCAGCATGCCACAGCTGCACATGAGATACAGAACGTTAGGTGAAATCTTCTAAAAAAGGGCACAGACAGCAAAACAAATGTAAAAACTGTTCCCTGCACTATCCAAAACTAAAAAAAAAATTTGTTTTTGCTGGAGTTACATTTAATAAATCTACCTGTTCCGACTTACATACAAATTCAATTTAAGAACAAACCTACAGTCCCTATCCCGTATGTAACCCGGGGACTGCCTGTATATATATATATATATATATATATATATATATATGTGTGTGTATATGAGACACATTTTTTTATTCATTTATTTTATTTATTGCATTTATTTTATAGCGCCGCTATATTCCGCGGCGCTGTACAGAGATTGTCATCATTCTCTTTGATGAATAACGTGAACTAATTCCTGCACTTTCAACCCCGCCATGCTTTGTAAACAGACAATATAATGAATCAGTCTCTAGGTCAGGAGAAGGTGCGATCCTGTAACCCTGCGGCGCGTTATGTTTGAGAGCGATCAATAAGTGTGACCTTCATTGGCCGCTCTATATTATCGGATACGTGTTGGGTCTATGAGATAATGGCCAGATCCACGAGCCGGAGTATCCGGATAATGACATTTCTATTTCACTGGTTCACGGGCGTCAGGTGAAGTGGAGATATGACGATGAATAGACCTTCCCTGCAAACTGTGAGACTCTAGGTTTATCTAATTTACTCAATCACTTTGAAATCTCCTTCTCTCTGTGTCCAATGATCTATGTGAACAGAGAGAGACAAAAAACTCCATCAATTTTTATCTGGAGTTTCCCCCAATGGCCGGATAAAGGCGCCATTAACGGGTGTATCATGAGTACAGAGGGCGAGAAGGGGATTAGATACAATGTTGCAGTATCAGTATTTTTGGAAGCTATCGTCAGATACATTGTATCCCTAACAATGATTGAAACTCTGGTAGCAGTTAAAGGTGAGAAGTGCAACCATATCTGTGTAATACAATTAAGCAACTAGATAACAAGTCTTGTCACTATTCAATCTATAACACAAAAAGTTTCTGCCTCAAGTATTGATTTTATGATGAGTCAATGTTCTCCATCATGTAGTTGGTGACCGTCCTTTAACCCTTAGGCACCAGACCAAACATTGATTCATCTCACCTCAGACCTGTTTTGTTGGTTTAATTTTGAATTCAGGGGCGTGTTTATTGGCTTCTACTAGGCTGCAGTAGAAGACAGGTCTGTAGCTATAGCAACCAGTGCTGGCAACCTATCATGAGAGATCAAACAGGTCTGTAGCTATAGCAACCAGTGCTGGCAGCCTATCAGGAGAGAGAGAACAGGTCTGTAGCTATAGCAACCAGCACTGGCACCCTATCAGGAGAGAGAGAGAACAGGTCTGTAGCTATAGCAACCAGTGCTGGCAGCCTATCAGGAGAGATTGAACAGGTCTGTAGCTATAGCAACCAGTGCTGGCAGCCTATCATGAGAGATCAAACAGGTCTGTAGCTATAGCAACCAGTGCTGGCAGCCTATCAGGAGAGATAGAACAGGTCTGTAGCTATAGCAACCAGTGCTGGCAGCCTATCAGGAGAGAGAGAACAGGTCTGTAGCTATAGCAACCAGCGCTGGCAGCCTATCAGGAGAGATTGAACAGGTCTGTAGCTATAGCAACCAGCGCTGGCAGCCTATCAGGAGAGATTGAACAGGTCTGTAGCTATAGCAACCAGTGCTGGCAGCCTATCAGGAGAGATTGAACAGGTCTGTAGTTATAGCAACCAGTGCTGGCAGCCTATCATGAGAGATCAAACAGGTCTGTAGCTATAGCAACCAGTGCTGGCAGCCTATCAGGAGAGAGAGAACAGGTCTGTAGCTATAGCAACCAGTGCTGGCAGCCTATCAGGAGAGAGAGAACAGGTCTGTAGCTATAGCAACCAGCGCTGGCAGCCTATCAGGAGATATTGAACAGGTCTGTAGCTATAGCAACCAGTGCTGGCAGCCTATCAGGAGAGCTTGAACAGGTCTGTAGCTATAGCAACCAGTGCTGGCAGCCTATCAGGAGAGATTGGACAGGTCTGTAGCTATAATGTCCTGAGGAGCTGATGCAGCCCATACAAGAGGGGATATCTAGGAGTAGGTCGGACACTGTTAATGGACACATATTGCAAAGTGACTTGTTTTTGCAAGATTTTTAACATAAAAAGCAGCAATCCTTGTAGTGAGACAACCCCTTTAATGATGCAGCTACATTTATTTTAGTTTCTGCCTCTCTGCGTTTCGACAGTCGTAACTTTTTTATTTTTTCAGTGATGCAGCTTCATGGGGTCTTATTTTATGTGGGAGAAGCTGTGTTTTTGGCTGTTGTTTGAGGGTACATATGAATTACTGGTAATTTTGAAAAAAAATACAGTATATATATATAGAAACAATTTTCTGCATTTGCCTTTTTTTTGCACAATTTATATTTCACACTCAATAACCTGTTAAATTAGTTGTGTGGGCTATTATGGTCGTGTGGATACTTAATATATTATGGGCGACATGTATGATTTTTGGCTCCCAGAAACCAATTTTTTTGCGTGCATTTATAGTGTAGAATGCGCCTGAATCTATGAACTTGTTCTGCTGCAGGTCATAGATTTAGTGCTTTCTAGCTACAAAGCGACACTTCAGGCTCAGGTAAACCCCTTGTAAAGTGCTCTCCCTGTTCCAGCAGTAATGGCCGGGATTTGCCGCACTGAAGCTATAAATGTGCAGCTTCTTAGGCTATGTTCACACTACTTATTTGCGGGGCGTAATTACGGCCCACAATTACGCCGTGTGGCCGGGGGGGAGCGGGCGCGGGAGCAGGGGGCCGGCACCTCGCCGGCCCATAGACTTTCATTACCAGCGGCGCGTATACGCCGCTGGTAATTCACATGTCACTTATCTCCCCCCGCGGCGGATTCGCCGAGCGGGGAGAGGAGACGTAATCCATAGTTCTCTATGAGAACTGTGGATTACCGTAATGACTGGGACGGATTCCAGCCGTAATTTGCGCACTGAAATACGTCCCATTTTAAGCTGTGTGAACATAGCCTTACGGTTCCAGTGCGACGCCTCCAGCCGCCCCCTGAAATCAGGCGCATTGCAAAGTGATACTGGAGTGCGCCCTGTTACAAATATAGCAAACTGGGCTACTTTTCGGGCTGAAAAGGCACCAGACTTCTGCCGCAGCCCCGTTCATCTATGTCGCCCTATGTGTTATAATTGTTTTCTACTGAATGTGTATTTACTTTTTTTTAAAATTAATTTTTCGCACTTTTTTTTAAATCCTATAACTATTTTTATACTTTGTTTTACATCTGAAATGTATTAGCACTCTCCCGCTTACTATTGGATGCTATTAAAGTTTATTACATACTTTGTCAGTTTGCCACAGTCTGCTGTTAGGGAATCACTCAGTGCGCCCTGACAGCAGGCTTAATATACAGACAGCCCTGGGGCTACTGCAGATCCCCAGGGCTGCATGCACCTCACTAATACATGTAAGAGCAGTACAGGACATGTAATACCACACTGTACTGTAGGGAGGCGCTATAGATTGCCATTCACTACATGCACCTCACTAACACATGTAAGAGCAGTACAGGGCATGTAGTACCGCACTGTAATGTAGAGAGGAGCTATAGACCACCAATCACTGCATGCACCTCACTTATCCATGTAAGAGCAGTACAGGACATGTAGTACCGCACTGTACTGTAGAGAGGTGCTATAGACCCCCAATCACTGCATGAACCTTACTAATACATGTAAGAGCAGTACAGGACATGTAGTACCGCACTGTACTGTAGAGCAGATAGATATACCGCCAAGCTCTGCATGCACCTCACTAATACATGTAAGAGCAGTACAGGACAAGTAGTACCGCACTGTACTGTAGGGAGGAGCTACTAGACCTCCAATAACTTCATGCGCCTCACTAATACATGTAAGAGCAGTACAGGACATGTAGTACCGCACTGTACTGTAGAGAAGAGTGATAGACCGGCAATCACTGCATGCACCTCACTAATACATGTAAGAGCAGTACAGGACATGTAGCACCGCACTGTACTGTAGAGAGGAGCTATAGACCACCAATAACTGTATGCACCTCAGTAAAACAAGTAAGAGCAGTACAGGAGATGTAGTACTGCACTGTACTGTAGAGAGGCGCTATAGGCCTTCAATCACTGTATGCACCTCACTAATACATGTAAGAGCAGTACAGGACATGTAGTACCACACTGTACTGTAGAGAGGAGCTATAGACCACCAATCACTGCATGCACCTCACTAATACATGTAAGAGTAGTACAGGACATGTAGTACCGCACTGTACTGTAGAGAGGCGTTATAGACCCCCACTCACTGCATGCACCTCACTAATACATAAAATGGAAAAAAGAAAAATGGACCCGGCGCACGTGGAGATATGAGTAAAAACAGCCTAGGCTAAAGGCTTCTCATTTAAAAGTATTTATTCTTAAAAGTGCCGCGGCATTACCGAGACAAAATTAAAAACATAAGAACTTAAAATAAACTTTACGCGTTTCGCGCGTGTACCCGCGCTTCATCAGAAGTAAAAAATAACAGAAAAACATAGAGTATATATAAAGCCGACATGTGTTACAATTGGTTGTTACTTTTTTACAGGTAAGTGACGTGGAAACACCTTTGGTGAAGAAATCGGAAGATAATTGGGGGTGAAAGGTGTCAATCAAGAATGAAGACGAGCAAGGAGGAGAGACGGGAAGACCCAGGAGTCATACAGAAAATCCCGTGCATATGTTGATGTTTAATATGTGTTGTGAAAATAAAATGACTCCTGGGTCTTCCCGTCTCTTCTCCTTGCTCGTCTTCACTCTTGATTGACACTTTTCACCCCCAATTATCTTCCGATTTCTTCACCACAGGTGCTTCCACGTCACTTACCTGTAAAAAAGTAACAACCAATTGTAACACATGTCGGCTTTATATATACTCTATGTTTTTCTGTTATTCTTTACTTCTGATGAAGCGCGGGTACACGCGCGAAACGCGTAAAGTTTATTTTAAGTTCCTATGTTTTTAATTTTGTCTCGGTAATGCCGCAGCACTTTTAAGAATAAATACTTTTAAATGAGAAGCCTTTAGCCTAGGCTGTTTTTACTCATATCTCCACGTGCGCCGGGTCCAGTTTTCTTTTTTCCATTTTGTGGCAATTTCTCCTACCGGTCATCCGAGCGGAGCAACAGAGACCACCGGCTGCCGTAGTAAGGGCTACGGGGTATAAACAGCCCTACAAGCGCTTATGAGTGTTGTGCCTCTAAAATAAGAGCGCAACACCAAAACGTGAGAAACTTTCTCTCTATGATCTAACACCCACCAGTTACAGTATAACGCTATTGTGCGCCCCCTTCTCTCTTTTTCCTTTTTCTTGCCTCACTAATACATGTCAGAGCAGTACAGGACATGTAGTACCGCACTATACTGTAGGGAGGCGCTATAGACCACCAATCACTGAATGCACCTAACTAATACAAGTAATACCAGTAAAGGACATGTAGTCCAGCACTGTACTGTAGTGAGGCGCGATAGACCACCAGTCACTGAATGCACCTCACGAATACATGTAAGAGCAGTACAGGACATGTAGTACCGCACTGTACTGTAGTGAGGTGCTATAGACCACCAGTCACTGCATGTATTTCACTAATACATGTAAGAGCAGTACAGCATATGTAGTACCGCACTGTACTGTAGAGAGGGTCTATAGACCAGTCACTGCATGCACCTCACTAATACATGTAAGAACAGTACAGGACATGTAGTACCGCACTGTACTGTAGAGAGGTGCTATAGACCACCAGTCACTGCATGCATCTCACTAATACATGTAAGAGCAGTACAGGATATGTATGTACCGCACTGTACTGTAGAGGGGTCATAGACCAGTCACTGCATGCACCTCACTAATACATGTAAGAGCAGTACAGGACATGTAGTACCACTCTGTACTGTAGCGAGGCGTTATAGACCGCCAATCACTGCCTGCACCCCACTCATACCCGTAAGAGCAGTACAGGACATGTAGTACCGCACTGTACTGTAGAGAGGCGCTATAGACCACCAATCACGGAATACACCAGTACAATGTTCTTGATATTTGGTTGCATCTTTCACCAATCCCATCTGTCGCAGATCAGCGGTGTCTGGGACATTGTATGGTGAGTGCAGTTTCAACAAACAGTGTCCCAGGAAAGAGCATTGTGTGCTGGAAATATTGTATCCTGAGACGGCTGTAATTTCGGGGAACACTGTTCTGCACTGTATTCTGAAGGGGTTCCTGCCCCGGCTCATTTTCTTTTTCCTTGGTTCGAATACTGCAACTATTTTTTCGTGCTCAGTTTTTCTCCTAATTTTTTTGTCTTTTTTCCGTGACACCTAAGTCTTTATTTTTAATTTTTACATTACATTTTTTTTTTTACCATAGAATATTAAGGAAACTGGTAAAAGAAAAAAAATCTGCTTTTCACTTGAACCAGGCTGGTTGGGAATAAGATCCAGCTGCATCTGCAACTACTGGGCCCCGGCGGCCATGCTGTACACACGACGATCGGGAAGGCAGGGACGCTAATAATCCATCCCTGAGGAGCCAGGCTGCTGCTGACCGCCAGCTCTCCAAACGAGTGGCTGTAAAGTCAGTATGCAGCCGCGCACTCTGTACGGATGTTTTACATTTTTTGTGCAGGGTTAGATGTCGAGTGTCCGGACATAAATAGTCAATGGGCGGTCGCCATCTCATCAACGTGGTTGAGTGAATAGGAAGCTGGGTGATTCTCCATTGCCTTCAGCATGAGTCTGGTGTCATCAGTTACAGCTCATATCTGTTCGTTTTGGAACCTGGTATTGGATTGTATTTTGGGAGATATATTATCCAGTTTATGTCCAGATGATGAGTTAAATTTAGTCGCTGGATTTTCATCGGACGACGCAGTTTTCACGTGGATTTAGGCCATTTTTTGCCGCCGTATTTAAAGGAGTTGTCTCATTACAAGCTTTCAGCCTAAGTCAGTGAGCCTGGCAGTTGAATTGAGGGGCATGCTTTTTGGTCTGCCTCTTCTCCTCCCTCTTCCCCCCTCCCCTCAGCACACAGGCAGCTCTCCTCCATAACTTCTATACAGCAAAGGGGAGGGGGTTTGCTGCCAGAGTTAACCCTGTATGTGCCTGCCTAGGTCTGTTGCAGGAGAGGGCTGATCTATGAGTGTAGAGAGTTCTGTGATTGCTAATAGCAGAGCAGGGGGGATGCAAGTGTTCCTATATCCCGGCTTAGCTTACATATCTCCACATCTCCAGCAACACAAAACCCTGTCAGAACAGACACAGGGCAGCTGTGAAGTGTTACTATATTCAGGATGTGTCACTAGTACAGCACAGCATGAACCGTTCACATGCCTGATCTGTTCTATTAGTATAGTGACAGCTCCACAGACACATCATGATTATAGTAACACACAGGGTCACTGCTGTCACATCTATTGATCAGCCTAATCTCTGCTTTCCTCAATCTGTGTAGAGAACAGGAGGAAGCAGGCACACACAGGGTTAATCCAGGCAGCAGGGGCACAGAAGCCAGAGCCTTCCCCCTCCCTCCACTACAGAAGGCTCTCTGCTCAGATCTGTATTCTGAAGGTGATGAGTCATACAGACCTGACAGCCAGTGAGATAAGGATCAACAGGTCAGCTGCTATAGAGATTTGAGAAGCTGATGTAGTACTACTAACAGGGATAGCTCAAAATGAGTAGGACATTTGTAATGAACATATATTCAAAGCTGCTTGTTTTTTAAAGATCTTTTAATTAAAACCCAATCATTGTAGCGAGACAACCCCTTTAAAGTCATAAAACGAGTCCCATTCACCTCTCTGGGGTTTTGGGCACGACCCACGTCCAAAGTGTCATAGAAATGTTTTTGACGCGTTTTGCACAAGGTTTTTACCCTTCCCCATTGATCTCAATAATTAGTTTTTTTGCTCTGACTGAGAAAAGACGCGTTGTATAAACTACAAGACACACTTTCTATGAATGTCAATGGGGATGAATTATTTTTGGTTTTAGACGGGTATTTCAAGCTGGAATCTGCCTGCTTTCCGTCTTGAAATACTCGTCGTGTGGACGGAGCCTCAGATCTTGATTCTTCTCTTTTCTTGGGGGATGTTCATACTAGTTATATATATTTTATTTTTATTTTTGTTTGTGCAATATTTTGTTTATTTATTGCCAAATATTTTGTTCCACTTCTCCCAAGCTGAAGGTCATCGAGTTACCCTATTATTTTGTACTTAACACATTGGCACAGATTTATCAACCCTGTGTAACTCTTAGACAGTGTACAGTTACACCAGACAGTGGTTCAGTGCATGACACGTGTCATAGGGTCTTATGTATGAAAACTGTCCAGCAGTAAAATTGTCTTTGTTGCCCATAGAAATCAATCAGAGCTCATAGCAACAAATCAGAGCCCATAGCAACAAATCAGAGCCCATAGCAACCAATCAGAGCCCATAGTAACCAATCAGAGCTCATAGCAACCAATAAGAGCCCATAACAACCAATCAGAGCTCAAAACAACCAATCAGAGCTCATAGCAACCAATCAGAGCCCATAGCAACGAATCAGAGCCCATAGTAACCAGAGCCCATAGCAACAAATCAGAGCCCATAGCAACCAATCAGAGCTCATATTAACCAATCAGACCCCATAGCAACCAATAAAAGCTCATAGCAACCAATCAGAGTGGATAGCAACCAATTAGAGCTCATAACCACCAATCAGAGCCCATAGCAACCAATCAGAGCTCATAGCAACCAATCAGAGCCCATAGCAACCAATCAGTGCTTATAGCCACCAATCCGAGCCCATAGCAATCAATCATATATATGCCCATTGAGTGCATGGAATATTTGTAGACTTCCTCTATTGCTCTTTGGATGGGTCAGGTGTGTTTTTTTTACAGCCCCTCTTGTCTTGATTGATGTTCTTGATTGTTTTTATGCTTTGCACTTCTTCAATCTAATAAACTTGTACATTTTTGTGTATTTTTGAGTCATTTTTTTCATATCTTCTTGTTTTTTGTGTTTCTTTATAAGTGAATAAAGCGACCTTGTGTCCTAGAATGTAGGTTTATTCCATTAGTGACATAAATGAAATGATCTCGTGATGATTCACATCCAGGAGGCCGATCTGAAATCCCAGTTTGCTCCTCTGCACCACAATGGTTTACGTGGATTTCCCATGGAGAAGCCACAGAAGCTAAACACAAGCAAACACATCAACCGGCGTCTTCATAGACAGGAACAATTATATGACGCTGCTCTTTGATTTCCCTGGCGGTCGGGGGGACCTACATCTGAGTGTATAGTTTAGATCTTTTTCTATACAAATGTATGAAACCTGACAAGAGTTGGTTTGGTCACTGGTTTAAATGCAGAAATTAACTTTGCAATGGAATAATTCATACGGTATCTAAACACTTATAGGAAACCTCAAATGATGCCCTTTGGGTTATCCCGTCGGTGTAAACAATCCCATAGATTTTGTTCAGGGAGGTCTATTCATATTAAAATAGTAGATAAGGATGGAAAAAGACACGACCCATCGAGTCCAATTAAACCCCTCAGTGTTGATCAAAAGAAGGAAAAAAATCCCCTTGAGGCGGGGAAAATTTCCCACCATAAAAGTGCCCAAATTAGAGTTAGTAGTACATTTTTTCACTGAGTAAACCCCGGGGCGTCGTTGGCTGTTGTATTGGGGCTCGGGCCCCCGATAAAAAAACCCTGTGCCCCGAGTCTCCCGGGCCCCAGGCCTCTGCCTGGGCCGGGAGCACCGACGGGGCCTTCAGCTCTGTGCGTCGGGACGCACACTCGCTGGGGCTTCTTGGAGCAGAGAGCGAGCGCTCCCTGCCCCGCGAAGTGTCGGCCCCCCAGGTCCCCAAAACAGCGGGGCCGCCGGGTCCTCCCAAACGTGAGGACCCGCAGGGCCCCGTGCGCCTCAGCCGGGGGCTGCGATGTGTGATGTCATGCGCGCTGCCTCTCCTTTGGGCGCCAAACGCGTCATAGGCCGTGCGCCCAGGAGCGCCGGAGGACGCGCTCCCCGGGGGGTTAAAGGGGAGTATGAATGTTGTTATTTTTAACCGTTTTTTTCCCGCCTCAGTGCCCCCATAATGCCGCCTGTGGGGCCCCATATCCCCGTGTGCCCCTATAATGCCTGCTGTGGCCCCCCCATTTCCCTGCCTGTGCCCCTATAATGCCTGCCCGTGGCCCCATATCCTGCCTGTGGTCCCCAATCCCTGCTGTGGACCCCCCAAAAACCCCGGCCCGTGGCCCCCATACTGCCTGTCCCCTATATGCCTGCCTGTGCCCCCCATATCTGCCCCTGGCCCCCTATACTGCCTGTGGCCCCATATT
>JAODAL010040169.1:0-37183 GCA_025379985.1 Phyllomedusa bahiana
CATTTAATGGAAGTGTGACCCGAAATTCTTTGTCCTCTCTTTGGTTACAAAAGAGGTAAGATTTGTCAACATTAGGACATGCCACACATCTCCCACAGGGTGTGCACCCCCAGACTGGACCTTTAGAGCCAAAACATGTTTGAGGCTGTGTACCTACATGATGACTACGAACAAGCAAATCACGAAGATTCTTAACTCTTCTAGCGGTTACTTGGGGAAACGAGGGTAAGTATTGAGATAAAAAGGGATCCATTTTCAGAATATCCCAATACTTCATCAGTACCACCCGCATTTCATACCATTGCGCATTAAACCACAAGCAAAAAGAAAACGTAGGCGGTTTTGCATACTGCTATGCTGTAATTTTTTAAATTATTTTTTCTAATAAATTCTGAGATGTTTTAATATGCACGAGGAATTACGCTGGATGTCTATGTTTCTATATTGCGTATTAAAAGTGGAAATAAATCTCACCTGATGTGAGATTACACAACTCTTATCTTTGTGTAATTGTCTTCTATCTGCATCTCTTGCACACTCATATCCCTTCCGTATCCACTTGTGATGATAACCTCTTTCTTTAAACCTTGTCGATAATTCAATGGATCTTTTCTCAAAATTAGATTGATTGGAACAAATATGTTTCACCATCAGAAATTGGATAACTGGTATATTTTCCAAGAGTTTCTTCTGATGTGCTGATTCAGTATGGAGCAAGGAATTCACTGCTGTTTTCTTTCTGTATAAATCAGAGCACACAAATCCTTTATCGTCAACTCCAAATTCAATAGCCAAAAGATCCATATGTTTTCGTCCAATTGTGTAAGTAAGTTTCATATTTACTTGATTGTCATTTAAATTCGTCATAAATGTTTCCAATTCTGAAGGGATACCATGCCAAATCATAATGACATCTTCTGTATATCTGTTCCAAGTTTGAAGCTTTTCAACAATATGCACCAGATCTGTGAGAAAGATTTTTCTCTTTCACCACCCTAAAAAGAGATTTGCATAAGTAGGTGCACAACATGCACCCATGGCAGTTCCCTGCAACTGCAAAAGAAAAAAATTGTGTGATAGAACAAACTCTAAACAAATAAGAATGAAATTGCAAAAATCAGGATAAAATTCTGATGAGAACAAGAAAAAAACGTACTGCTTCTAAGCCATCCTTGTGTTTTATGGATGTATACAAGGATTCAACATCACATGTTACGATCAACATATCTGATTCCAATTGTAGATCTTTCATTTTTCTAAGAATATCTGATGAATCTTTTACATAGGATGGCAAGGTCTCCACAAAAGGTCGTAACATGTGTTCAATATATTTACAAAGATTGTTCTTACCTGAAACTAAAGGACGTCCTGGTGGTACTGATGCGTTCTTGTGAATTTAAGGCAAGAGATACAACGTAGCAATGGTTGTATCAACTGGCAAAAGACAGTTAAACTGCTGTTGTGTAATCAGACCTTTATTCAAAGCTTCAATGCTTTCTCGTACATTGATGCAAGTTATTGTGGATCTTAATCTGCAGTCTCTGGACGAAAGTGCATTAGAAATTGAGTGTATGGACAGACAACTTAGTGAACTGCTATCCAAAGAGTCACTAGAATTTTTTCATAAAGCAGTGGAGGAATTTTCCTCTAATAGGGAGAAACACATTAAGAGTGCTAAATACAAGAAATTTCAACATGATCTGCAGGATTTCCAGAGTAATAGGATTTATAAATGCCGATATAAAAGACAAGTGGGAATTATACGTACACCATTACAAAGTATTCCAACAAAACTGATCGGCTGAGAATAGGATGTAATGGGAGACAGCCAAGAGAAATTTTGATATATGGGCGGAACACAATTAGGAGCTTCACCGATCTCACCTGCAGTCCACACTCTTTAGATATGGGAATAAATCGGGAAAAGCTCTCTCTAGGTTGCTTAAGGGGCATTATAGGCCTTCCCATATAATGGCCATTCGCACGCCAGAGGGAGAGGTAACCACAGACCCTGCACGAATTAATGAATCCCTTGGTCACTTCTATGCTTCCCTGTATTCTGCCAGCCCTTATAGAGGGGGGGATAAGGGTAGAAAATTTATCTCAAAACTAAAATTACCATGCCTATCAGACCTGCAAAGAGACCTGCTAAATTCTGAAATATCTGAACAGGAAGTACGCAATGCGATAAGGCAATTAAAACCTGTTAAGGCTCCTGGCCCCTAACAGATATTCAGGAGAAATGTACAAAATTTTGATAGACCAGGTTGCCCCGACCCTCATGCAGTATTACAACCTGGTTCTGCAAGAGGGATATATCAGACCAGAATCAAAAATGGCTTTCATTAAAGTTATACCTATGAAGGGGAAGGACCCCCTCCTCCCGGCCTCATATAGGCCTATATCACTTATAGATGTGGACCAGAAACTGCTATCAAAAATAATGGCTGATTGTTTGGCGGAGCTAATGCCTTCCCTAGTGGGTCTCTCACAAAAGGGCTTTATTAAAGGGAGATCAGCCGTGGGAAATATTAGGAAAGTCATGGCAGTAATGGACAAGATCAAACACAACCCCACTCCCGGGGAACAACCTATCTTAGTGGCCTTTGACAATGTTTGATGCGAGTTGCTTTGGTTAGTCTTAGATGCAATTGGGATTTCGGGAGCCTTTTGGACTTTTCTAACTCTATCTACTCTAACCCGGAAGCACAGGTACACACCCCTGGCTTTGTATCCTCACCAATACACCTGCAAAAAGGGACCAGACAGGGATGTCCATTGTCACCCCTCCTCTTTGATTTAGCCCTTAAGCCTCTGGCGAGATTTTTGTAAGAATCAGATCTCTTCACAGGAATTAATGTTGGTACCCAAGAGGTCAAAATTGCGCTTTTTGCGGATAATTTGATTCTATTTATTTCGGACCCTTTGACACACCTCCCACAGGTCTTTGATGCCCTCAGGTTATTAGGGGAGCTCTCTGGCTATAAGGTGAATGCTACTAAGAGCGAACATTTAAGCTTGGGATCCAGCCTTCCTAAAACAGTCTGGCAGAACCTTGGTATAGATCTTGCCATCGCTGCTAACCACATCTCTTATTTGGGAATCAACATAGGTAGAACCCCGGACACCTTTTATAGGTTAAACTTTCCCCCAATTATTAACACGATCTCCCAAGAGCTGACACGCTGGAGTTTTTTGCTCCTGTCCATGACGGGGAGATGTCATGCCATAAAAATGATCAGTTTCCCCAAACTGCTATACCCCCTACAGACCCTCCCATTTCTTCTAAGGCACTCCGACATAAATCGAATCAACTCGATATTCTCAAAATTCATTTGGCGGGAAAAAAAATGTATAGTCTTAAAAAATGTGTTCGTTTAAAAAGGGGGGCTGAATTTTCCGGATATTAGGGGTTACAACCGGGATGTTGGCCTCATTTTTACATAGTTACATAGTTTGTGGGCCGAAAAAAAAACATAGCCCACCCATTCTGTATTGTGAAAAAGTGTTGCTAAGTTTTGATCCAGAGGAAGGCAAAAACCCCCTTAGGTAAAAGAAAATTGTCCTCATGTTGGGGAAAAAATTTCCCTTCTGACTCCAATCTGGCAATGGGAAAATAAATCCTGGATAAAAGACCCCTCTCCAAATTGGGTACTATTATTGTTATTTTACTTTAAAATGTACCCAGCCTTCTCCAAATTTAGTCCTAGAATTTGTTATTATTAGAGATGGGCAAATTTCCGAAATTCATTCGTTCACTTCGCCGAATTTCCCGACAAAAAAAAACCGTTCCGAATTACTTCGGGACGAATCCGCAAAAAACAGATTTTCCCGCTGCACAGACCTGCAGGGTGCTGTAAAGTTTTCCCTGTTAAATATTTCAGAGGGAGCTTGGTTTGGGGTCATACAATGGTTTTTTTTTAGTATGACACGCACTGACTGCCGGCTCTTTAAATCCTTCATATAAAATTCTGGGCCTTAAGAGGGCAAAAATACAAAAACTGAAAAAGGGGAATTTGCCCGATAAAATCATGGCACGAAGTGGAAAAAAAAACAAACTGAGGGGGGTGGCAACTCAGGGCAGAGTGGGGGGGTGACTGCGGCAGCCACGCCAATAGGTCAAGGGGTGGGAAAGCATTCTGGAGGTGGGAAAAACGGAGTAGGTCAAGATGGCACAATACCGTGTGGGGTTAGGCATACCACAGCCAGCTGAGGTCAGACATGGCACAATGACATTCTGGAGGTGGCAAAAAAGGGGGTAGGAACCCCGAGTAGACAAACAGAGAGTGGAGGGACGGCGGGAGAACGCATGAGGTCAGACAGTGGCACAATGACATTTGGAGGGGGCAAAAACGAGTAACCCCAGATTGGGGAAAAGAACAGTGTGTAGGTCCGGGAGCAGCCACAGCAGAGCATGAGGTCAAACAGTGGCACAAGACGAGTGTGTAGGTCACGGCAGCAGCCCCCAGCGAGATGAGGTCAGGGAGTGGCACAAGACCAGTGTGTAGTCACGGGAGCAGCCGCAGCGTAACATGAGGGTCAGACGTGGCACAATAATTTGAGGTGGCAAAACGTGTAGGCCCCGAGGGCAAATGCGAGAGTGGAGGTGACGGGGCACAGTGAGGGCGCGTGGCACAATGAAGATGTGTAGGACGGCAGCAGCCCCCAGAAGCATGAGGTAGACAGGGCCCAAAAGAAATTTGGAAGTGGCAAAAAACAGGTGGCCCGAGTGGCACAATGACCGTGTCTAGGGGAAGCGCATACAAAGCATGAGGTCGACAGGGCACAATCACATTTGGAGGTGGCAAAAAGGGGTAGGCCCGAGTGGACAATGAAAAGAGTGGAGGTGCGGTGCAGCAGCTGAGGTCGACAGTGGACAATGACATTTTGGAGGTGGCAAAAACGGGAGTAGGCCACAGAGTTGCAACAATGACAGAGAGTGGAGGTGGACGCGGCAGGAGCACAGCATGAGGTCAGAGAGTGGCACAATGACACAGTGTGGATGTCATGGCACCAGCAGCAACAGCAGCATGAGGTCAGACAGTGGCACAATGACAGAGTGTGGAGGTGGGTGGCAAAACCAGTCCCTGGTAAAGATGGTTGGTGGCAGATGTAGAAACTGTCAGCAGATGTGTGGCATCAGGCGGGTGGCGGTCAGAATAGTGGTGAGGCAGGTATTTTAAAACCCAGACTCATTTCTCATAGTTTGGGTGAGGTGTCATGGGCTGATGTAATCTGACGCCTAGGGCATTGGTGTGTGGAAACCCTGGCCGATCCACGCCTGATTCATCTTGACAAAAGTCAGTCGTTTCCCGTGGACAAGCGGGTTCTCCTTGGGTTAACGATGGGCCCGGCCGCACTGAACACCCGCTCTGACGCCACAATACTGGCCGGGCAGGACAGCTTCTCCACTGCAAACTGGGCCCAAGTTGGGGCCCACACATCCATTTTGGGGCTGCCCATTTAGTCCAGCGGATCTTCTAATGGGGTGGAGAGTGCTGTTCAAGTAGGCCACCACCTGTTGGTTCAGGGTCTGCCCAGGTACTGTTGCTGCTGCTGGCAAACTGCCCTCCTCACTAGGCGGGTGAAGGAAGTGCTCATCAGTGACTCCAGACTTAGGTTTGCTGCTGATGGAGCGGGTTTATGCTCTACTCCCCCACCTTGCCCCAGCAGCCGCGGCAGTAGTACGTGAGCGTGAAGAACACCGGTCAGACCTGTCAGAGGAGGGACCGATGCCGCACATAGGTAGCGGCCAACTGACTACGGAGGATTTCCCTATAGTATTTGAGTTTGTCCTCCCTTCAATAGCTGGGAAAAAGGCTCCCTTTTTGGGGACCGGTAGCGAGGGTCCAATAGGGTGGGACCCAGAAGTCACCCCTCTCCCGGATGCTAACTATTCGGTGTCACTAGCTAGGAATCAGATGCTGCGGGCCATCTGCACAAGTGACTCCGAGGGGCCCCCTGCCTCCATCTCCACTGTATACTGCGACGGTGCTTGCGGGTCATCTGCCTCTTTCCTCATCTCCATCTACCTCCTCCAGCTGTCCTGCACCTCTCTCTTGTCCCCTGGGTAGAAAATCCACTCATGGCACCAGACAAGCTTCTGCTCCAATGTCCTCTCCTCCTCCTCCTCCCATTTCAGGCCCCACGGACTCATGTGGCCACGAGATGTAGTTGCCACGTCTCACGTCCCCTGCCCAGACAGATTTTTCAGATCTGTTCCAGGAATGAAGCAGTGGAATGAGTTATTCATCCGTAGTCCTGGCGATGACAAGTACGTTGGTCTATCGAATGGCCTCAACAAACGGCGGTGTCACGATGAGCTGCCACTGGCTGACATCAAAGTTCACAGGGGAGTACTCTGTCCACCTGGATCATCAAAAAAACGTTAATGGCTTTCTCTGTTCATACAGTGGGTCCAACATGTGAGGCTGGAATTCCAACGGGGGAAACATCGCATATCAGAGTGTGTTGGGGGAGGCCCTTCTCCCCGCTGCAACTCGAGGAGGCTGTTCCGGTTTGTAGGAATGGATGAAGTGCATGCACAGTTTCCTGGCCTTTTTCAGAATCTTCTGAAGATCGGTGGAAGACTTCAGGATCCTTCACAACCGATTGGACACGTGTGCCTTTGCAGGGCGCATGGACCATCCCTCCTCGGTTGCAGCGCAGACACCATGTTACTCCCATTGTCTGTACATGGTTCCGATGTGCAGTTGGCGCGGAGAAAGCCACACATCGAGTTCTTGCTGCATGACGCGGAGCATTTTCCTCCCCTGTGGGGACTTCATTCGGCGAGGCAAGCCAGGTGTAGAACTGCGTGACACCGCTGTGCCCTACACATGTGGTATGATGGAGCAGTACTTGTGGAGGCTGAGATAGTGATGGTGGAGAAGGAAGAAGAGGCAGACATTGGCGCAGGAGCCGCAGTTTGACAACGTGTAGGAAAAAGCGGCGTCTCCTGTCCAAGTTGTTGGTGTGCCTGGGCAGGAAGCACATTCACCCCGGGGGCCGTAAAGGACATATACTGGCCCTGACCGTAGTTACAGCTCCAGACGTACGCGCTGCCGTGCACCTTGGAACAAACCGATAAGCTCAAGGACTGGCCCACTTTCTGTTCTACATATTTATGAAGTGCTGGTACTGCCTTTTTGGAAAAGAAATTACGGCTTGGTGCAGAGTCCACCATTTGGAAAGGCAGGGACTGCAGTACCAACAACTTGGACAGGAGCACGGTCAGCTGCTGCACCTTAGGATGGTTGGACGCATACTGTTGTCTCTTTGCAATCGTCTCGCGCCATGAGTAGCGAGGAGCAGGAGCATCTGGACCGGGAGATGATGTCAAAGAGAAACAGCTCCCTTCTGCAGAGGTGGTGGAGCCTTGAATGGCTGCAATGGCATGCGTGCCACTGGGTGCTGCTGCTGCTGTTGCTGCAGGGGCAGGATGGACCACCACATCTGAGCCACGTTTCTCCCAGGCCACCGGATGGTGACGCTGCATGTGTTGACGCAGGGTCGTGGTGCCAACGTTAGCTCCCTGGCCACGCTTCACTTTCTGCCCACATATTCTACATATACCTTTTATTCGGCTCCTCCGGTGTCTTAGCAAAGAACTCCCCACACCGCCGAGTATCGGATTTCCCAAAGCCAACGCTCCGCACTGAGTGACTACTCCCACCGCTGCCTCGCTGAGCCCCTGTGCCGTACTTTCTTGGCCCTGCGAAGGGGTTTTTTACCCTTGGCCGCTTGGTTTCCCCGGACCTCACACTGCTGTACCCTGCTGAGCACGCCACAAAATCCACTTGCTGGCTGCGCCGCTGCCTGACGCGCAAGCTGACGCCCTCTTCTCCTGACGATGATGAAGCCCTTGCCTACCCGGTTCCCAGTGTGGTCGGCTACATATCATCTATTTGTGTTTCATCGTCACTGCTGTCCTCATACCGGTTTTGGGTATGCAGAGTGACCCTCACAACATGACCTCCCATGCCATCTCAACATCTATACTTTGCCGCCTACTGCAAGAAGCAGGGGATATTGGCCCCATTTCTTCGCTGCCAAGTAGCTGCTGACTGCCCTCCTCAAATTGTTCATCCTCGCTATATAGTGGCGCTGAGCCCAGACCACATATTTGATCTCTGGCTGAGGAACCGAATGGGACAGAGGCGGGTTGAGGACAGGTGAGGGCCGCTGACCCGCTCCGGGCCATGCCAACAAAGGATTGTGTCTGACGTTCCCACCGATTTCTTGGCTGGGGTTGTCAGATGTCATCTGGGGGGAAGTGGATGACCTAGTCAACCAATCAAGAACAATTGGGTTGCTGACCAACACACGGCCGCTAGATGACAGTGGCAGTTGTGGTCTCACCGAGTGACCCCTGCTGCGACGTCCCCTTGCTGTGCTGCGACCTGGGCCTGAAATGTTTGTGCCTCTGCCACTCGCAGGTGAAGAGCCTGCCACCTCTCTGTCTGACATACTGTTTGTTCTAAAATGTACAGACACTGTTTGATGAAGATATCAGTATATGATAGATACACACCCTGTATTTTACTCCAAATGAACCCAGTAACAAGCTTGGTAACCCTGGGATATAAATTGCGCTCCACAAATGGGCAGAAAAAATTGACTTGTATGTGCCGTTTAAAAACTCTGTGTAATTTTACGAATATAAAAGCACCAAACAGGCTTAGTTAACCTTCGGATATAAAAATTATGCTACAGAATTTCTTCTGTGGCGGTGAAAAACAAAGTTTCTTTTACTGAGTGCAAATGCAAAACAATGCTTAATTAACCCCTGGATGTAAATTGCGCAAAAGAATTGAGCAACCACAAATACGAGCTTTGTAGCGTGTTACAATGGCGTGTTTTCTACGCTACAAAGAGAAAAAATTGTAATTAACCTTCGCTTGTGAATTAGGCTACAGGAAAATTTTATTTTTTGGCGGTGAAAAAGCGGTTTCTTGGAGTCACCACAGCAGAAAAAAACGCTTAATTAACCCTGGATTAAAATTGCGCCAAAACAAATTTAGCAACCACAAACTACGAGCTTTGTAGCGTGTTTACAAGCGTGTTTTCTATTCTACACAACAGAGAAAAAAATTGTAATTAACCTTCGCTTGTGAATTAGGCTACAGGGAAAAATTTTATTTTTTGGCGGTGAAAAAGACGGTTTCTTGGAGTCACCACCCGCAGAAAAAAAAACGCTTAATTAACCCTGGATGTAAATTGCACCAAAACAATTGAGCAACCACAAACTACGAGCTTTGTAGCGTGTTACAATGGCGTGTTTTCAGGCTACACAAAAGAGAAAAAATTGTAATTAACCCTTTGCTTGGAATTATGCTACAGGAAAATTGTAATTTTTGGCAGGGGAAAAAAACGGTTAATTTTTGTCACCACAGCAGAAAAACAATGCTTAAATTTAAACCCCCGGTGGAAATTGCGCCAAAAAAATTGAGCAACCACAAATTACGAGCTTTGTAGCGTGTTACAATGGCGTGTTTTCTAGGCTACACAACAAGAGAAAAAATTGAAAATTTAAACCCTTTATTGTGAATTAGGTACAGGAAAAAATTTTTTTTTTGGCGGTGAAAAAGACGGTTTCTTGGAGTCACCACAGCAGAAAAACAAAAGTTAATTAACCGTGGGTGTAAATTGCGCCAAACAATTGAGAACCACAAATTACGAGCTTTGTAGCGTGTTACAATGGGTGTTTTCTAGGCTACACACAGAGAAAAAATTGTAATTAACCTTCGCTTGTGAATTAGGCTACAGGAAAATTGTAATTTTTGGGGGTGAAAAAGACGGTTTATTTCTGTCACCACAGCAGAAAAAACAAGCTTAATTAACCCTGGGTGTAAATTGCGCCAAACATTTGAGAACTACAAACTACGAGCATTGTAGCGTGTTACAATGGCGGTTTTCTACGCTACACAACAAGAGAAAAAATTGTAATTTAAACCCTTCTTGTGAAATTTTGGCTACAGGAAAATTTTATTTTTTTGGGGGTGAAAAATACGGTTTCTTGGAGTCACCACAGCAGAAAAACAACGCTTAATTAAACCCCGGATGTAAATTGCGCCTAACAATTGAGCAACCACAAACTACGATCTTGTAGCGTGTTTAAAATGGTGTGTTTTCTACGCTAACAACAGAGAAAAAATTGTAATTAACCTTCGCTTGTGAATTAGGCTACAGGAAAATTTTATTTTTTGGCGGTGAAAAGACGGTTTCTTGGAGTCACCCCAGCAGAAAAAACAAGCTTAATTAGCCCCTGGATGTTTAAAATTTCGCCAAAACAATTGAGCAACCACAAACTACGAGCTTTGTAGCGTGTTACAATGGCGTGATTTCTACGCTACACAACAAGAGAAAAAATTGTAATTAACCTTCGCTTGTGAATTAGGCTACAGGAAATTTGTAATTTTTGGCGGTGAAAAAGACGGTTCTTTTTGTCACCACAGCAGAAAAACAACGCTTAATTAATCCTGATGTAAATTGCGCCAAACAATTGAGCAACACCCAAACTACGAGCTTTGTAGCGTGTTACAATGACGTGTTTTCTACGCTACACAACAAGAGAAAAAATTGTAATTAACCTTCGCTTGTGAATTATGCTACAGGAAAATTGTAATTTTTGGCGGTGAAAAAGATGGTTTTTTTTGTCACCACAGCAAAAAAACACATTAATTTACCTGGATGTAATTGTGCGAAACAATTGAGCAACGACAAACTACGAACTTTGTAGCGTGTTACAATGGCGTGTTTTCTACGCTACACAACAAGAGAAAAAATTGTAATTAACCTTCGCTTGTGAATTATGCTACAGGAAAATTGTAATTTTTGGCAGTGAAAAAAACGGTTTATTTTTGTCACCACAGCAGAAAAACAACGCTTAATTTAACCTCTGGATGTAAATTGCGCCAAACAATTGAGCAACCACAAACTATGAGCTTTGTAGCGTATTACAATGGCGTGTTTTCTACGCTACACAACAAGAGAAAATTTTTTAATTAACCTTCGCTTGTGAATTATGCTAAAGGAATATTGTAATTTTTGGCGGTGAAAAAGACGGTTTATTTTTACCACCACAGCAGAAAAACAACGCTTAATTAACCCCTGGATGAAATTGCGCCCAAACAATTGAGCAACCACAAAAAATAGTGCTTTGTAGCGTGTTACAATGGCATGTTTTCTACGCTACACAACAAGAGAAAAAATTGTAATTAACTATGCTTCTGAATTATACTACAGGAAAATTGTATTTTTGGCGGTGAAAAAGGACGGTTTCTTGGGTCCCCCACAGCAAAAAACAATGCTTAATTAACCCTGGATGTAATTGCGCCAAACAATTGAGCAACCACAAACTACGATCTTTGTAGCGTGTTACAATGGCGTGTTTTTCTACGCTACACAACAAAGGAAAAAATTGTAATTAACCTTCGCTTTTGGGGAAATTATGCTACAGGAAAATTGTATTTTTTTGGCGGTGAAAAAGATGGTTTCTCGGAGTCACCACAGCAGAAAAACAACGCTTAATTAAACCCCTGGATGTAAATTGCGCAAAAGAATTGAGCAGCCAAAAATGAAGTGGTATTTGTATTGTAAAAACGCTGTTTCTTTAAATGAATACAACAGGAACTGGCTTAGATCCCTTGGATATTCAATGTGCTTTGAGCAGATAGCATTAAAATGTATATGCAGCTGCGTGGACACACAATGGACTTCAGATCCAATTTCCTCAAAAAAATCAGAAATAGAACATTAAGAGAAGCGTCTCTGGACAAGCTGAGACACCCCCCAAAATCGCTGTATAAAAATCAGTTCTTCAGTAAGAGCTATCACCCAAACAGCCGCAGCAGAAACCCTTTCCCCCATCAGTACAGTGAGAGGAGTGTGAGCTCCCAGCATCGCGCCCGGATTATATAGTGCGGTAGTCACAGAATCCCGCCGGTCTCTGATTGGCTTCATCTCTGCACATGTCATGCAGGCTATGCCCTTCTTCCTCCCAGAGTGCTTTGCCCCATGTAACGCCCTGTGCTCGCAGCCATTTTATCAATCAAAAGCACACTTCGTTCACCCGAAATACTCCAAACTTCGACTTCGTTCAGAACCAAAGTTTTCCTGAAATTCTAAACGAATTCCACTTCGTTAGAATCAATTCGCCCA
Source organism: Phyllomedusa bahiana (assembly GCA_025379985.1). NCBI lineage: Eukaryota > Metazoa > Chordata > Amphibia > Anura > Hylidae > Phyllomedusa > Phyllomedusa bahiana. Next base: position 12,163 of record JAODAL010040169.1, read on the forward strand.
TCTCTAGTTATAATATCACACTCCAGAAATGCATCCAAGCCCTTCTTGAACTCTGTTAGTGAATTCACCATGACAATTTCCTCTGGCAGAGAGTTCCACAGTCTCACCGCTCTAACAGTAAAGAATCCCTTTCTATGTTTATGTAGAAACTTTCTTTCCTCAAGATGTAAAGGATGCCCCTTGTTCTAGATACAGTCCTGGGTATAAATAAATCTTTAGCGAGATCTCTATATTGGCCCTTAATATATTTAAACATATTTATTATATCCCCCCCGAAGCCGTCTTTTCTCTAAACTAAATAACCCTAATCTTGCTAATCTTTCTGGGTATTGCAGTCCACCCAGTCCTTTTATTATTTTTGTTGCCCGCCTTTGTACACAATATTCCATGTGTGGTCTAACCAGTGACTTGTATAGTGGGAGAATAATATCCCCATCATGTGCATCTATGCCCCTTGTAATACAACCCATGATCCTATTTGCCTTGGCAGCTGCTGCCTGACACTGGCTGCTGCAGTTAAGTTTACTGTCCACCAGGATTCCCAAGTCCTTCTCCATGTCACTTTTACCCAGTGTTTTTCCATTTAACATGTAATCATGTAATGGATTTTTCCTCCCCATAACCTTGCATTTATCAGTGTTAAACCTCATCTGCCACTATTCAGATCCCTTTGTAATAACACATTATCCTCTGTTATGTGGATTCCTTTACAGAGCTTAGTATCATCTGCAAAGATCGATATTCTACTGTGCAATCCCTGTGTAAGATTATTTATGAAAATATTAAAGTGGATAGGGCCCAATACTGAGCCCTGTGGTACCCCACTAGTAACAGGGATCTAGTCTGAGTATGCACCGTTAATTACCACCCTTTGTTTGTGAACCAGTTGCTTACCCACTTGCACATGTTTTCCCCCAGTCCAAGCATTCTCATTCTACTTACCAACCTTTTATGTGGAGCAGTATCAAATGCTTTAGAAAAATCCAAATATATGACATCCAGTGCCTCACCCCGATCCAGTCTGGAACTAACTTCCTCATAGAAGCTGATGAGATTAATTTGACAGGACCAATCCTTCATAAACCCATGCTGGAACAGTGTTATACATTTATTTTCAGTGAGAATACTCCAGGATAGCATCTCTTAGAAAACCTTCAAACATTTTACCCACAACAGAGGTTAAGCTTACCGGCCTATAGTTTGACCCCTTTTTGAATATTGGCACCACATTTGCTATGCACCAATCCTTTGGGACATACCCCATTATTATACAGTCCATAAATATTAAAGGGTTTTTTTCATTACAAAGATCATGTCTCAGATTATGGGGACAGTAAAAATAAGCACTTTTGTAATTGGGTTGCATTACCTCAGTCACTTGGTTTAGCAGATATGAGCTTCTCTGTAAATCTGTGTTTTATTTCTGCTGTTGCTCTGTTGCTGGTCGGAACGCCCCCTGGTCGTTTCCCTAGACACGCCCCCTGCACTGTGATAGGCTGGCTGACATTTCATTCAGCCTGTTGGGATACGCCCCTAGACAGGAAACACCCCGGCCACACCCCCTGTGTTTACTCCCCTCTGAGCTGTTAAAATTGATAGTGAAACCAAGGTCTGCTGTCTCTATATACATTTCCCAGCTCTAGGGGAAGGATCTGGGCAATTACTGGCTGTTTAAAGGGCTTTTGCCAAGAGGTTGTTCACCTCCTCACAGGTCCAGTCCTTAAGCTGCTACTTGGAAAAGAGGGCGTTCTGTTCCTCAGGGCTAATGCAAGCCCCACCTCCTTATGACGTCATCATCTGTAGTGTATAACATAAGGATTCAACACGGTGTCTGCACCTAGTTAAAGTCTCTAACGATCTCCACACTGCTAAATCTCAGGGCAAATACTCGTTGTTGGTTCTTCTGGATCTCTCTGCAGCATTTGACACTGTTGACCACCATCTTCTCCTCAGCATGCTTAGCACCATCGGCATCCAGGACACTGCTCTCGCTTGGTTCTCTTCCTACCTCTCTTACCGCTTCTTCAGTGTCTCATTTGCAGGTTCTACTTCCTCCCCTCTCCCTCTTGCCGTTGGGGTCCCTCAAGGGTCAGTTCTTGGTCCACTCCTCTTCTCAATCTATACAGCCCCCATTGGCCAAGCCATCAGTAGATTTGGCTTCCAGTACCATCTCTACGCTGATGACACTCAGTTATACACCTCCTCCCGTGACCTCACTCCTGCCCTGCTACAAAACACCAGTGACTGTCTGTCCGCTGTCTCTGACATCATGTCCTCTCTCTATCTACAACTAAACCTCACCAAAACCGAACTTCTTGTTTTTCCCCCATCTACTAACCAACCCCCATCTGCTATTTCTCTCTCAGTGTGTGGCATCACCATAACTCCTAGGCAGCAGGCCCGGTGTCTTGGGGTTATTCTAGACCCTGATCTGTCTTTCACCCCACATATCCAATCCCTTGCGCGCTCCTGTCACTTGCACCTCAAGAACATCTCCAGAATCCGTCCTTTTCTCACTGTGGAAACAACTCAAACTCTCATTGTTGCTCTTATTCACTCTCGTCTTGACTACTGTAACTCCCTGCTTATCGGTCTCCCCTCTGTAAACTCTCCCCTCTCCAATCTGCCCTGAATGCAGCAGCCAGGCTTGTCTTTCTTTCCAGCCGCTATACTGATGCCTCTACCCTGTGTCACTCGCTCCACTGGTTGCCCATCCAGTACAGAATACAGCATAAACTCATCACTTTCACCCATAAAGCTCTCCACAGTGCTGCACCCCCCATACATCTCCTCCCTCATCTCTGTCTACCACCCAGCCCGCTCTCTCCGCTCAGCTACGGACAACAAACTACAGACTACAATCATCCGAACCTCCCATGCCCGTCTTCAAGATTTTGCACGTGCTGCACCCATTCTCTGGAACATGCTACCACGTACCATCAGGCACAATCCCAGCCTTCGTAGTTTTAAGAGTGTCCTGAAAACACATCTTCTCAGGCAGGCCTACCAAAACCACTAATTGCTAACCCCCACCTTCTATCACACACATTTGACACTCCCTACACTAGGGCACTCACAGGCACTTATCTGTATATAGATGTACAGTCATGGTGGCAGGTTCACCAAATCTTTATGTAAACCTCCCCATATTTATAAAACATGGCTGGGCCATTGTAAATTTAGCACTTCTCCCTCTCTGTTTCCCCCCGGCACCCTCTTAGATTGTAAGCTCTTGCGAGCAGGGCCCTCACACCTTGTGTCTCACCTGTAAGTAGCGTTCACTGTGTAATGTCTGTTTTTGTCTGTAATTATACCCTCTACATTGTAAAGTGCTGCGAAATTTGTTGGCGCTATATAAATAAAGATTATTATTATTATTATTATTATTATTATATTAGTGCAGTGCTTAGCTGATATGCTCTGCAAGAGAGAGGTTAGGAGTTCAAGCCCCAGCAGTATTTTTTTGTTTGTTTTTTTTTCTTTTATAAATTGTACACATATGTAAAGATATGAAAATATATGTGTAGACATCTATAATTTTATTCATATACACACATAAAGCTCCCCTATATAGTGTCCTATCCTCGCAGTCACACCAAGCACTTCCAACATATGTGATACAATGCATATACTCTGGGGGATGAGACATGATATAGGGGGGAGCTATGTATGTGTATATATATCATTATAGAGATTGAAATATATATTTTAGGTCTCTCTACTTATGTGTAGAATTTAGGGGGGGGGGGGGAATATACTCTGTGAGGGGACTAGAACTCCGAACCCCTTTGTTGTAAAAGCAATGCTCTACCACTGCTCTAGCACTGCACCACCAGCCCAAGTTAGTTACAAGCTGAGCAGGGTCTTCTCTCAAAGCTGATTGCTTCTCTCTCCATTGTTTTCACTCACATGTCACTGACAGCAAGCAGAGATCTTTACTTCAAGCTGACATTTGTCCTTGTAGTTGAGTAAAGGTATCTGCCTGTTGTCAGTACAATTTGGGTGAACACCACTAGAAGTAAAAGCTGCTGGCTTTCAGTGTAATTTGTGTGATAAGAGATATAACAGATGCTTGTGGAGCCTGAAGGCTGCAGACATAAGCATGCAAGAGGCTACAGAGCTGTTATATCCAGACAACCTTCTGCATCCCCTGCTTCAAACAAAATGATGATGTCACAGTTCTTCAGTGAGAGGAGACACGCCTCCTGGGAGGAGAGACACGCCTGTTGAGAGGAGAGACACGCCCCTGGATTTCAAACTTAATCTGAGAAAATTAGCTGAACAGCCCGAACAGCTCAAACGATAAAACTCCTTTAAGAATAGGGGCCTATCACATTACTTAACTCCCTTTGGACACATGGGTGTATACCATCAGGGCCTGGGATTTGTCTATTTTAAGCTTCCTAAGGCAGAGCTGCTCCTTCCTGGGTTAGACAAGAAACATTTAAGTTTGAATTTACCTCCTCACTTTGCTCATCAACAGGAAGGTCATCCTCGTCGGTAAATACAGTGGAGAAGAAATTGTTTAATAGGTTTGCTTTCTTCTCATCGCCTTTCACAGTATCTCCCTCAGTACTTTTTAAAGGGCCAACATTTTCTTTTTTAATCTTTTTACTATTTATATAGTTAAAAAATATTTGTGGATTGGTCGGGCGGTCTCAACCGTTATTCCAATTGGGAGTTGGAGAGAGACCTGATGCGCCCTTGGCATCCCCATGCCCTCCTACATACTAAGTATTCAAATTTGCCACCCACGATTAAATCTTCTGTTATCCTTCGAGATACCATCATAGTGTGGAAAGAGATCCGGAAGCGAATGGGCCTCCCCTTCTTGATTTCTAAAGGTATGCCTATTTGGGATCACCCCGATTTCACTCTGGGGCAATCTAACCCGATGTTTGCAAAATGGAGGGCGAGTGGCTTGAGGGTGGCAGGCCAGCTTTTACATGACAAGGAACAGAAGTGGCTGATGCCCTAAGAAATGATGGCAAAGTTTTCTCTACCTACTTCGTAGATGCTAGCCACTTACCAACTATAATACTTCTGTGGCTCTAGATTGAAAGATGTCTCCAAAGAGACTTCCCTTAACACTTATGACGCATTCATAGACTCCAATAAAGGCAATTGTCGCCTTTCTGGGCTTTACGATGTTATGAGAGGTTGGACTTCGAGCCATACAGAGTCACATGTTTTCCAATTCTGGGCTCGCTGTCTAAAAGATGATCAACTGCCAGAGAAAAGAGTGCAGGGGTTGGGAGCAGTTAAAAAGCACATTATTTGTGCGAATTGGAGAGAGTCATATTTCAAAATTGCACATAATACCGTCTATGGCTTTAACCTACCTCCCACTCAAAACTTTCCTAATAGGCTGCAACACTGCCCCAAATGTGGGTTGCATAAAACGGTCTTATGGCATGGCCTTTGGGAATGCACCCATACCCAGGTCTATTGGGACAGTTTTGTGACCTACATCAAGGTACACTTTAATATTGATCTGGAGAAATGTCACGATCTACTCATTTTTCACTGCACTAGATCACCTGAGGATGTGAGAGAAGGAGCGCCTAGCGAAGTCCAAAGAATCCCAGCAGTAATTCACATAGCGATCCAGGTAGCAAAACGTTGTTTACTTGCCTTCTGGATCAAACCCTCTCTACCACCAATCTCCATGATCGCAGAACAAATGAAAATATATCTAGTTGCCGATAAACTAGAAACAGAGAGATGTAAGGAAGTTCGTACTGAGGGATTCTTCAAACGCTGGCGCTCATTCATAGAATCCCGTTTCTCAGATAGGGAGGTCAAAGCACTGATGCAAACGGTCCAGTACACGAGTTGGTACTGCAGAAAGGGAATAGGCGGGTCTTTGGGCAGGCTGAAGATTTGAATAGCTGAATCAGGGTGAGGTACATGCACCTATGCCAATCTTGGTGTTTTGGAAAATGGGGAGTTATGCACACCACAGAGAGTTTCTGACAATGTTGTTTTACTTCTTTATCAACTTATATTATCGTTGTTTATGTTTAATCTGACCATCATCTATATAGAAGATCTAGATACTTGTCTTTATGTCCTTCTTGGAAACGGGATATATGAACATAATATGTTATCACACTTGAATGTTTCAGGAATCCAAGAATTGTCCTTTAAATTAATCTAATCTGATCTTAAAGACTGTCGTTATTTCTGGCCATATATGATTGCATGTAAGTTAAATTTTATGGAAAATTTCAATAAACATTTGTTTTTTTAAAAAAAAAAGACTAGACTTTTTACTTGTTGACAAAGCAGCTCTAATTAATGTGGAATCCACTGCTATTGCTTATGCCACATGGTCTGACCATGCACCAATTTACCTCACCTTTAGAAATAGAATTTGACCCCCCTTTCCCCTTGGAGACTCAACTATTTTCTATTAAAATCACCTCTTCTAGTATCTGAGATGAAAGGAGCCATGGGGGAATTTTTCAGCATTAACTTTGATGCAGTTACTAATCCACAAATTCTGTGGTGTGCTCATAAAGCTTTTATGCGTGGAGTGTGTATAAGAATTACCTAAAGGGAAAAACGTAGAAGGCAGAAAGAGTTTAATGATTTATTAGAAGACAATAAATCCTTAGACACCCAACTTAAAACCTGCTCCTGACCCATTGCTAAAAAGTAAATTAGCTAATTTAAAAAAAAGTCTGTGGATCATGCTCCTTCAGAAACATGAATTTTGCTTGGCAAGGCTAAAATTAAACTTTTATTTAAAGGGGTATCGTCCAGGGAAATTACTTGCCCACAGAGTGAAAAAATTACAAGTCAGATCTAAAACTGCATTTCTTTCTTGCCCCTCCAAAGGCAAAGTTTATGATCACCAGAAAATTGCGGATGCTTTAGCTGATTATTACCAATCGCTCTATAATCTCAAGCAGGACCCATTAACCCTTACAGTTACCCAGGAAGACATAAACTAATTTTTTAATTTAACTTTCCTCTCCACTTTATCCTCTGTACAATTAGAATGTCTGAATGCTTCAATTACAGAACTGGAAATAAAGTGAATGATCTCCCAATCCAAATTAAACAAATCCCCTGGGGCGGATGGATTCACCGATGAATATTATAAACTTTTTACTGAAATTTTAACCCCGTACTTAAAAGACACATTTGACTCCATTATGTCCTCTGGCACCCCTCTTCCAGAGTTTTTATCAGCAACTATCTCCACCATATCCAAACCAGGCAAACCCTTAGACACTGTCTCCAACTACAGGCCCATCTCTCTCCTAAACTTAGACATTAAATTATTTTCTAAAATACTCGCCCACAGGTTGAATGAATATCCTCCCCCACCTAATCCACTCTGACCAAGCTGGATTTGTAAAGGGAAGGCAGAGAAGAGATGGTACTAAAAGAATTATCGATATTCTTCATATGGTTTCCAAATACAACGTCCCCACGGTATTTCTTTCTCTCGATGGAAAAAAAGCTTTCGATAGAATTAATTTAAAGGATCTTTCTTGAAGGCAGTTCTTTCCCTCTATGCCTCTCCAACAGCTAATGTTTATTCTTTGCGTTTTCTCTCCAAATCCTTCACAATTACTAATGGATACCCACCAAGGATGCCCCCTCTCGCCACTAATATATGATCTATGTGTGGAGCCTTTAGCAGCACAAATCCAAAATTCCCCCTTGATAACAGGAGTCTCAATAAACTCTATTGACCACAGAATTAGTTTATATGCTGATGACGTCCTAATCATCTGTCAAGACCCTAAATCGTCGATCCCAGCCTTTCTAGAGATTCTCAACCAATATTCATTTGTCTCATACTACAAGCTTAACACGTTCAAAACCATAGCTCTACCTGTTTACTGCTCCTCGGATCTGGTCACCCAATTGTCCTTGTCACGTCAAGGGAGGTGCAGTGAGCCCTAACTGGAACCCAGCCCACTGTCCCTGCCTACTTGACGTGCTGCCCTAGGAGGCAGACGGCAACTGGGCGACAGTCCCTGCGCTGCTAAAGAGCTGGGGCCGTGAGAAGCAAGAATAGTCAAACAGTCCAGGTCAAAATCAAATAGGAACGCCAAAGCCACAAATCAGAACCAGAGGAATAAACGTAAACAAGCCGAGGTCAAAAGCCAAACGGAAGCAAAGCACAAAATCAGGAGACAAGCCGGAATCAGGTATACTGGTTAGCAAAACAACAAAACAAAGAAGAAGAAACACAAGGTAGCCAGGAATATCACAGGCGCAGCAGTCAGCTTTCAGGGAGTTTAAATGGGATTCCTTGATACCGCCACTGCAGCTGATTGGAGCGGCCTCCGGGTTCTCACATTGGCTGGTGCACTCCCCTCTGTCAGGAGTGGCTGGGCATCTGTCACTCACAGAGCTGTCAGCAGCAAGTGTATCAGGGAGGGAGCGCACATCAGCTGTTGCAGCCTGTCTGCAGTCTGAGCACAGCTTAGCCCTGACAGTCCTATTACGCATTCACCTGGTCGTCATCCTGGGTTCCATACTTAGGGGTCCAAATTTTCCCTGACCTTAATAAAACGATAGAGGTTAATCTAACCAAGGTCACTACTGAAATTTCGAAAGAGATTAGACGACTCCATCAATTCCCTTTATCATGGATGGCGAGAATTCAAGTTACTAAAATGTTACTTCTCCCGAAGTATCTATACTTGATTGGAATAATTCCCCTACTATTTCCCCCGACTGCCTTAGATAGACTTCATCAATTACTGCTGGGCTTTATATGGGCTCATAAAAACCAAGGATTAGTAAACACCATCTCTATCTTCCCCTGGCAAAAGGGGGCCTATCAGTCCCTAGCCTTCTGCTATATAACATAATTGCTGTTCTTGAACCTGTTAACGTTCTCTGGAATTCACCAGAGTCAGAACGTTGGGCAACTCTGGAGAATCGTTCGGTCCCTCATACAGCACTTAAAAATCTCCTGTTTTTGTTACTAAATGGGAGGCTGAGTTGGGGAAGGACTTCTCATGGGAAGAATGGTAATCTGCAGGCAACAGATCTAGGAAACTCTCTAGATCGACGAATCATGTAGAAACTATGCGGAAAATTCACTTACGTTGGTACCTAACCCCTTGCAGAGTGACCCACATGTTCCCCGGCCACTCTGACCGCTGTTGGAGACTATGTGGTTCCCGAGGTACCCTTCTTCATATGTGGTGGAGCTGCCCCTCTGTCTACAGGCTTTGGGGAGACATGGAGTGCTTATTGTCCGAAAAGTTTCAGGTTCCCATTTCCCTTTCACCTGAGGTGGCAGTTCTTGACCTCTCATTTGGTTCATTTTCACCATCCTATCACTCAGTTCTTTTTCATGTCCTAATGGCTGCCAGAATAGTAATTGCATCAAACTGGAAGAATTCTTCCTCTCTCCATATCTCAGAGGTTATTTCCAGAGTTAATAATCAATATTATGCGGAGAAATGCTTAGCAATCCCTCCCCACCTTGTCCCCAAGTTAAGGCTCAGATGGTCCTTCTGGTCCTCATCTATGCGCTCGCAGTTAAATAGCATAAGTAAGAAGTAATTAAACCTATTCCTTTACTTTAATGTACTCATGTGACTCAGTATGTACTTAAACAAATACGAACTGTATATCTGTTTATTCTCAGCTTCCCATACACTCTAGTTTATGCTCGTATACAATAGTTACGACAATACACTTTTTCCCCCGACCTGTAGTCGTGGCTAGTTATTTTTCTTCTTTATTTTTTCTTTTGTTTCTGATTACTAGCTCAGTTATGTAATTCCTAAACTTCGACTGTATTGTTTATGATATACTGTAACTGTGATATGACAAAATTTTGCTAATAAAAATTCATTGTTAAAAAAAAAAAGAATAGTAGCTGAGGAAGAATCCAGACTCATTTCTCAAAGTTTTGGTGAGGCATCATGGCTGATCTAATCTGATGCATAAGGCATTGGTGTGTGGAAATCCTGGCCGATCCACGCCTTATTCATCTTTACAAAGTTGAATCTCTCCACATTTTGGGTGGACAAGCGAGTTCTACTTGAGATAACTATGGCCCTCGCAGCACTGAACATGCGCTAATGATGCTACACTACTGGCCGGGCAGGGCAGCTTCTCCAGTGCAAACTCGGCAAGTTGCGGCCACACATGCAGATTGGCTGCCCAGTAGTCCAGCGGATCTTCTATGTACGTGAATTTCTCCTCCCTCTCGGCAGGTGGAAAAAAGGCTCCCATTTTGGAATGTTAGCGAGGGTCCAAGAGGGTGGAGAGCCAGAAGTCATCCCTCTGCCAGATGGTGACTATTCAGCTGTCACTAGCCAGGCAAATCAGTATGCTGCGGGCCATCTGCGCAAGCGACTCTGAGGGACTCTCTGCCTCCATATCCACTGTATACTGCCATGGTGTGTCTGGGTCATCTACCTCGTCTTCCTCATCTCCCTCTACCTCTTCCGGCTGCTCCTCCTCTCCTGTCACCTGAGTAGAAAAACCACTCATTTCGCAGACACTGCTTGTGCTCCAATGTACTCCTCCTCCTCCTCCAATTCAGCCCCCACCGGACTCATGTGGCCGTGAGATGTGGTCGCTACATCTCCAGTCCCCTGACCAGACAGATTTTGCAGCATCTGTTCCAGGATATGAAGCAGTGGAATGTCGTTATTCATCCCCTAGTCCTGACGACTGACAAATAACGTGTCCTCCTCAAAGGGCCTGAGAAAATGGCAGGTGTCATGCATGAGCTGCCACTGGCTGACATCAAAATTACATAGGGGAGTACTCCTGTTCGCTTGGATCATCAAGAAATCGTTAATGTTATTTCTGTGTTCATACAGTCGATCTAACATATGGAGGCTGGAATTCCAACGGGTATCAGCCTATGTTGAGGGAGGCCGTTCTGCCGCTGCAGCTCAAGAAGGGTGTGCTTGGCTTTGTACGAATGGATGAAGTACATGCACAGTTTTCTGGCCATTTTTAGAATGTCTTGCAGATGAGTGGAAGACTTCAGGAACCTTTTGACAACCAGATTGAACACGTGCGCCATGCAGGGCATATGGGTCATTCCTCCTCGGTGCAGCGCGGACACCATGTTCCTTCCATTATCTGTCACCATGGTTCTGATTTGCAATTGTCGCAAAGTAAGCCACACAGTGATTTTGTGTTGCATGACGCGGCGCAGTTCCTCCCCTGTGTGACTTTGTTCGCCCAGGCAAACCAGGTGTAGAACTGTGTGACACCGCTGTGCCCTGCACATGTGGTATGAAGGAGCAGCACTTGTGGAGGCTGAGGTGGTGGTGGAGGAGGAGGTGGACATTGGCACAGGAGCAGCAGTTTGACAACGTGGAGGAGAAAGCGTAGTCTCCTGTCCAAGTTGCTGGTGTGGCTGGGCAGGAAGCACATTCACCCAGTGGGCTGTAAAGGACATGTACTGCCCTGACCGTAGTTACAGCTCCACACAACTGCACTGCCGTGCACCTTGGAAGACACTGATAGGCTCAAGGACTGGCCCACCTTCTGTTCTACATATTTATGCAGGGCTGGTACTACCTTTTTCGAAAATAAATAACGGCTTGGGAGTCTCCACCTTGGCTAGGCTCAAACCATTAGTTCTCTAAATGGTGCAGAATCCACCATTTGGAAAGGGAGGGACTGCAGTACCAACAATTTGGAAAGGAGCACCTTGAGCTTCTGCACCTTAGGATCTTTGGACACATACTGCTGTCTCTTGGCAATCGCCTCGGTGAACGACTGCTGGCGCCATGAGGGGCGAGGAGCAGGAGCATCTGGACCGGTAGATGTTGGGAAAGACAAACAGTTCCCTTTGGCAGAGGTGATGGAGTCTTGACTGACTGAAATGGCATGCGTGCCACTGGGTGCTGCTACTGTTGCTGTGGAGGAATGGACCTCCACATCTGAGACACGTTTCTCCCAGGCTACTGCATGGTGACGCTGCATGTTTTGACGCAGGACCATGGTTCCAACGTTAGCTCCCTGACCACGATTCCCTTTCTGCCCACAAATTCTACATATACACATGTTCGGCTCCTCCGGTTTCTTAGCAAGAAACTTCCACACCAACGAGTCGGTGATTTTACCGCCAAAGCTCCGCACTGAGTGACTACTACCGCCGCTGCCTCGGTGAGCCCCTGTGCCGCTACTTTCTTGTACCTGTAAAACATTTTTTTTACCCAGTTGCCGTTTGGCTCCCGACCTCGCACTGCTGCCACCCTGCTGACTCACAGCCACACCACCGAATTGCTGGCTGCGCCGCTGTATGACGCACAAGCTGACACCCTCTTCTCCCAACGATGATGATGAAGCCTTGCTTCACCCAGCTCCCAAGTGCGATCGGCTACATCGTCATCGATTTGTGTTTGCCCGTCACTGCTATCCTCCTCAACGGTCTGAGTATGCAAAGCCTGACTGCTTGCAACAAACCTGTCATGCCACTCTCCACATCAATACTTTCCTGCCTACTGTAAGAAAGAGTGGATGTCTTCCCCCCCTCTTCGCTGCCAAGTACCTGCTGACTGTCCTCAAACAGTTCGTCCTCACTATATTGTGGCGCTGAGCCCAGACCACATAGTAGTTCTCTGGCTGAGGGAACCGAACGGGACAAAGGCGGGTTGAGGACAGGTGAGGGCCGCTGACCTGTTCCCGGGCCATGCCAACTAAGGGTTATGTCTGACTAACCCACCAACTCTTGGCTGGGGTTGTCAGATATCATCTGGGAGGAAGTTGATGACCTAGTCAACCAACCAAGAACCCTTGGGTTGCTGGTAGTGATGAGCGATTGTGTCAACTATCGTTATGGAGTCGATAGTCGATAACGACAATTATCATGACTATAGTCGATAACAGATTAGCGCCGATGACCGTTAAAGTCTATGGGAGAGGAACAAAACCTTCATTCTTACACCCAAACAGGGGTGGAGAAGCTGGGGTTAACATCCACAACAGTAAACTGGATATGTGCTACATCTTAGGCAAGACAATTAGGCAACAAGAGTCACAGAAAAAAAGTCACAGACTATTCACTATCCCTGTCCTGTACCACAGCATGACCCTTAAACCTGCATGACCCACAAATTAAAAAGTGCCAGAAGGCAGTATTATTTGATCCATCATTTTAGTTGAACTGGACATTGACTATCCCTGTCCTGAAACGCAGCATAACCCTTAAACCCGCACAGGTGCCCTTATGGACCATCAGCAGAAAATTTAGCAATAAGAAATAAACTATATTAAAAAAAAAACTAGTTTTCCACTACTGCTGCTAGAGCTACTTGCCATTCTACTGGTGACATTGTTCCAACGTGACATTATAATTTGAAGCAAACAACACAGATGTCCCCAGTAGGTCAACGAGACCTTTCTGAAAATTTTGCATTCTACTGTCAAGTGGGTTGAAGGAAATTACTGATCAAGGCAGGTGAGGCTGTAAACGTGGATCACGCATGTTCAGCTATCAGGGCCGGAGTTACAGTGGGTGCGGTGAGAGCCTGGCATGACTCCTAAACCTGCATGACCCACAGATTATAAAGTGCTGGAAGAAAGTAGTCTTTGAACCACCATTTTAGTTGAGCTGGACAATGACTATACCTGTCCTGTCTCAAATGCAATATGTTTCGGCACTTTTCAATTACAGGTTGCTACGGCATAAGCATAATACCTTTCACGCTTGAGAAAGGGGGCGTGCCTTCCCCCGAAACGTTGCGTCACAGGCAAGAGACGTCACAGTCAGCTGTAGGCTTCATCACAGCACAGAACCCAGCCCACACGAATGCATGGATGCACGTGAGAAGTGGGCGTCTATGCCGGACAGCTGGAGATCACAAGGACTGTTTATTACAGGTTTTTCTCTTAAAATTCTTGGATATCTGATAGCTAAAATAGCATATTTCATGTTGTATGGATCTCATTGTTTGATCGTTTATTAAAGAAGAAGTTTATAATACGTGAACGGAATGATTGAAAGTCTGTTGGCGGCATTGCAATAGTGGTTAATGATATACCTGTCCTGTACCACAGCATGACTCCTAAACCTGTTTGACCCACAGATCACAAAGTGGTACTATGCTATTTTGTACAGTGAAACTACAAACAATAATAGTCAATGGAATTTGAGGGAAATGTTATCAAACTACAAACAAAAATTCCCTTTTAAAACATAACCTTTAATATTACCATTAAAAGGTCAATCAATAAGAATTGAGCATACTGTATAGTAATCACTCTTAATATACTCACCAACTCCCAGTAGCAGTATGTATAGAATCTCATGAGCGAGTCCCGTAACCACGTGCAGCCACAGTACAATTAGGAATAATGAAACATTACACTATACTATCCCTAAATCTACAATCCTAAATCTCGCCCTTAGCGGAGCACCCGCTCTGAAGAGAGCAACCCCGCAGTTAGACCCTAAACAAGCCCCTCCCTTCACCCTAGAGCTCCTAAAGGGAGTGAGAGATCTAGAAAATAAAACCTAAACCCAGACCTAGACGCGTTTCACAAAGGAGAAGTAGTCTCTTATTTTTCAGTAGAAAGTATAAAGTTCAGGGTTAAAGATAGACTGAACACATGGGGTGTCTCGGACAAGGTGCTGTCCATACTGTCAATATGCCCATTAAAGCCAAGCCAGCTTTGACCTAATATAGCCCAGATAATAACGTCAATGACCAATCAGAGGCCAACCCGGACAATCACAAGACAGCTGTCCAAATAATACCAGTTTGATATTTTGTACAGTGACTGTCATTTAGTATATTTTTGGTAACTGACATTCGTTTACAGAATTTATTTAGGGAAGTTTTATTTATAGTTTTACATTATTATCATTTTGCTTTTTTTCAAGTGTGATAACATACAACATACACCCCTCCCTGCAGTTTAAAAGGTATTTTTACACGTGTAGATGTGTTAATTCGTTCGCACACCCCATAAGTAATAAAAATGTCCTAATCATCCCCAAAACACTTCTTAGTTGAGAAGACATTTGCCCTCCTGGCTTCTGAGAGTGATTCAGCCAATGAATTCATTGGTTTCATTTTTCCTCCAAATCCTTCTTCAGTGATTAGGGACAGACTCCCCTGGAGATCAAATGTTGCGTCCCCATAATGACTCTAGCCCTAGAAAATTTTAAGCCTCAAATTGTGCAATTTGTGTCCAGCCCTGGAGCCTTTTTTGACACTACTTAACCTCAAAGAAATCACCTTTTTCAAAATCTTATTTTTTAGAGAAATTTGAAGCTCTCCTGATTGCACCTAATGGTGAGAGCCAGTGCTGCCGTCAGTCATCTATTAACATGCAGGTTCAGGTAGCAGGGCCAGACTTACAGTGGGTGCGGTGAGAGACCAGGCTAGCTTCCGTCATCTATTAACACGCAGGTTCAGGTAGCAGGGCCGGAGTTACAGAGGGTGCGGTGAGAGCCCAAGCTGGCGTCCATCATCTATTAACACGGTAAAAATGCCCTTATGACACAGCAACGAAAACAGTCGTGCTGAAGGAGAGTGCGGAAGCGAAAGTGTGAGCTAAGACCTCCATCTTTCCTCAGTACACAGTCAAGACCTGGGTACTGCTTGAGAAATTTCTGCCTATACGAGAGTGCTTGCCCCTCCATATGAGTGCGGACCAATTGAGCTTCACTTGGAAATGCTGGTGATTGACACTCCTGTTCCACTCAGGTGCCCATTTTCTTGGCTTTTTTTTCTCATTTTACTCAACATGCTGGAGGAAATTGTCTCTGTTCTTTGTTCTCTGTCTGTGCTCCATACTCCATGTCCTCTGAATAACCTACATCTGTTCAAGTCTTCCTGTACCTCCCTTGTACAATTCAGAGGAATATTTGTATCAGCTATTTTGTACATGCAAGTTTTTTAGTAGTTTAATTCTAGAAAACACATTTTTAAAATACCACGTCTTTTTTCCTATTTATTTTTTATTGTATTAAATGGGTTGTCTCACTACAGGGATTGCTAGCTATGTTAAAGTTCTTGCAAAAACAAGTCATTTTGCAATATGTGTCCATTAACAGTGTCCTACCTATTCCTGATTTTGACAGCACCATGCCTCATAAAATTCAAAACATGACCCTTCGGCCACTGTTGACAATTGTGAAGAACAAATTTCTGTTAAAAACCATATTTTTTATAATAGGACCTGTAGTATAGCTTTATTTCACAGCAACATGCCCCCAAAAATTCAAAACATGACCCTTTGGCCACTGTTGACAATTGTGAAGAGCAAATCTCTGTTAGAAACCAAATTTTTCAGAATAGGACCTGTAGTATAGCTGTATTTCACAGCAACATGCCCCCAAAAATTCAAAACATGACCCTTTGGCCACTGTTGACAATTGTGAAAAGCAAATGTTTGTTAGAAACCACATTTTTTATAATAGGACCTGAAGTATAGCTGTATTTTACAGCAACATGCCCCCAAAAATTCAAAACATGATCCTCAGCCACTGTTAAAAATTGTGAGGGAGAAATGCCACTTAGAAGCCACATTTCTGTTCCAAAGGACCTTGATTATAGCTGTATCTCAGAGCACCATGACCCCAAAAGCATTGACGTTGTGAAAATTTTTAATGAAGAAGCGAGTAAATGGAATACTGTATTTTTTATGAAACCGTGTACAATTGGTGTCTTTTACAGTCTCCTCACCGCAAAACCAGCAACATGACCTTTTGGGAACTGAGAATAAAACTTGCAGTAAGAAATGATCATTTAATTAATAAAAAAAATTGGAATATGAAGTAGACCGGCAACTAATCGGTGACCACGGCAATTGGGGCCACAACATAATCAGAGGTCCACGCCTGATTCATCTTGATGAAAGTCAAACGATCCACATTATCAGTGGAAAGCCGGATGCGTGCCAACCTCTTTCCAAGGCAGGGACATCGGTAACGTCGGTGTCCAGGAATACCTCATCCTCTTCCTCCACCTCAGCTTTAACACAGCTCTGACTTGCCTTAGATGCTGTACCCTGAGAGATGAGGTGCCGCCTTGCACCAGCCCTGGACCCCGAACCACTGCCTAATGAAGACTAATCAAGTTGTGAAACTGTCGGGCCTTCTGGATTCGACGGAGAGAAAGGCACTGTGTCCACATCTGTGTCCGTCTCCTCCTCCGTCGCTGGTGAGACCTGCTGTTTCAGAGTGTCCAACGATTGTTCCAGAACTAAGATCACCACAATGCTCATGCTGACATGGGCATTGTCCGCACTGACCATTTTGGTGGCTTCTTCAAAACTGGCAAGGATGGTGCAGAGCTCTTTCACCTGCCTCCACTCTCAGTGGCTCAACACCCCGAGGTCCGCACCGCTGCTTGTCAGGCCATGTGTCACTTCGTACTGCATAATGGCATTGCGCTGCTGCCACAATCGCTGGAGCATGTGGAGGGTGGAATTCCAGCGTGCTGCCATGTCAACAATGAGACGGTTGATGGGGAGGCCGAGCTGACGCTGTAACGCAGCCAGCCGGGATGAAGCAGGGTGCGAACAGCGGAAGTGTGAGCTCAGACCTCGAGCCTTCCTCAGCTGGAAGTCCAGACCCGGGTAGCGCTTTAGAAATTTCTGGATGACGAGGTTCATGACGTGTGCCAGGCAAGGGATGTGCTCCAGCCTACCGATATTAAGGGCGGCCAGGAGATTTCGAACCTTATCACACACCACCTTGCCTGGCACAAGGTTCTTGTCAACCAGCCAGCGCTCAGTCTCGTTGTGAAGAGCCGTCAACAGCTCCTGACCTCTGTGTCGACGGTCTCCAGACAGATTAATTTCACCACGGCTTGTTTTCTCTGGGCACATGATGCTACCAGTGGACCTTGGGGAAAAGAACCCTGCACCATCCCTATGGTTTTGAAGAGCGAGTGCCATGCCAGAAGAGCCACGTCACCACCAGAGACATCCACCAGCTCAGCCCATTGAGCTGTCACAGAGATTAGCGGCCCTTGGCCGTGGTTACTAGTCCATGTAACGGTGATCGAGTACTATGCCAGACACGATGCAGACAACGCGGGCTTGAAATTTTAGATGACACGTGGTGGCCAGGGCAGGGAGGCTTTTGGAAAAGAAATGCCTGTCGGCATCTGGTTATGGGGGCAGGAAAGGGCATGACGCCGTGGCGGAACCCATTGTGTCCACCAGGACAGAAATGGCAACATTTCCAAAGCCAAAAGCCTGGAATTGCCGACATTCGGCTTTTGGCATTGGGATGGTTTGGGTTAAAGTGTTTCTTCTGCTCCCAAACCTGTAGACAGGCAAGGCTGGTTGCTTTAGACTGCGCTGTTACGGCATTGCAGGTCAACTAGTGGACGAGAAGGGGTTAGGATGGGTCTCTGGCGGTGGTGGTGGTTCTCGGGCGACGCGTGTGGATGCTGAATCGGTGAGGCTGATCCTTGATCTTGACGCTGCGAGACCTTGGGCAGCTGAGGAACACTTGGTTCCTGGAAGTGTCGCTGGAGGAGGAGAAGGCAGGGAAGAGGGTGTGACAGTGGATGACGCCCTGATACTGTGTGGCCTTTTTTTACGCCATTTCAACTCATGCATTCGCTGCATGTGACTAGCCATGTTGGTGGTGGTTAAAAACACCTTAGATTCTTCCCTATACTTGATGCGTTTATGGACAAAGGCGGCATTAGACATGGCTGGGTGAATCAGAGGCTTGATCGAAAAAAGGCCAGGCTTGAAAGGTCCTGCCGTTTTCAATTGCCGATAAGCGAGAGGAGCGGTGTTTTCCGCTGATCATGCTGGCGGAATAATCTCAGCGGACTTTTGCGACTGCCTCTCTTTTTTGAGGTGCAGGACCCGGACTGACCACTAGCCCCTTGTCTCTCCTCCTCATCAGTGATGAACGCGCTCGCAAGCAATTTAGCTGAAAAGACACGTTGGATCCACAATGTCGTCGTCGTCAATCATCATCATTACACAGAGTGACTTCCTCGTCCTGAAATTCTACATCTGGAGCTGTGGCTACAAGCGACAAGGGCACTGCAAGGCGTTGGCCGACCACCCGGATTTTTGGCGATTGACCGAGCTTCCTTCTCCTCCTCTGATGGCATCGCATAAACTTGGGCGTCAGAGCAGACAAAATCATCTCTTTGGCCTCTTGATCTTTTGAAATGCCATTCTGACCCCAACCCATTTTGTCATCAAAGAGGTCTTCAGAAAATGGATTATCACAGTGGTGGGTAACATAAGTTGATATTTGGGCTTCCTTCGCTTCTTGGTTGGACGAAAATGCTGACGATGGTGATGAGCATTTGTGGCGGTGACGGGAGGATGAGGGATGGTGCGACTGCTGACCTGCAGGTTTGCATTAACCACTGAAGAAACAGACTTGGTTTGATTTGCAGTTTGTTGTAACTGAGATTCATAGGGAACTGACCCATCAATGACAGCGCGTCCGTGCAACCGGACGATCCGCTGGCTTGCGTGTTGTTGCCTGCACTGGAAAGAGACTTCTCTCGTAACTCTACCTCCCTGTTCTACACCCCTCTTTGTTCGCTTACCACTGCAGTTTGCTCATGTTCAGAAGATAAAAAATTTAAAAGGTATGTAAGAGTTTTTGACAGTGTCTTATGGAAAAGTCGGCAAAATCACAGCTATCTTAAATCCCTCAAATTTCCAACAGCAATAGGGATTAGAAACAGGAATTGTTTCTATCAAATATCTGTAAACTGCAGTCTGGTGGGAAGAAACCGTAACACAAAAAATTCAACAGCGTTTTCCTTCAGTCCCTGAGATTTACAATTGCCCAGTAGGACTAGCAATGATGTTTTTCAACAAACTATCATTACAAATGCATGATTAGCGCCCAAACTGAGACACACAGAGTGAATAGAAGTATTAAAAGTTATTAGATTAAATATGGGGGACTTCGCGACCACTGACTACAGGCCCCAATTTGCTAGGAAGTATGTATAAACACAATTTTGCGTCAAACTGAGAGCTCTATGCGGCCAACAGACACACAGACTGCAATAAAAGTATTTTAATGTATACTGGATTAATATGCCAACCTTCGCACACTGACTAAATGCCTAATTTGCCTATCAAATATGTATTAAACAATATGCGTCAACTGAGATCTTTGCGGCAAAACAGAGCACGGACTGCAATAAAAATTATTTAAATGTTATATGGATTAATATGAGCCTTCGCGCCACTGACTTACAGGCGTAATTTACTATCAAAATTGTTTATAACACAATATGCGAACAAAAGCTGAGCTCTTTGCGCCAAAACAGACGCGACGGACGCAATAAGAGTATTTAAAGGTTATATGGATTAATATGGCAGCCTTCGCACCACTGGCCTACCCGGCGTAATTTGGCTACTCAAATATGTATAACACAATATTCGGACAAACTGGAGCTCTTAGCACCAACCAGAGCGATGGGCTGCCAAAAAGAGTATTAAAATTTCTAAATGGATGAATTATGGCGGGCCTTCGCCTCCACTGACTACAAGCATAATTTATTATCAAATATGTATAACACAATTAGAGATGGGCGAATTTCTCAAAAATTCGGTTCGGTCACTTCACCGAATTTCCCGACAAAAAATGACTTTGGTCCGAATTATTTTGGGACGAATCACGTTAAAAAACAGCTATTTCCAGGCTGCACAGAGCCTGCAGGGTGCTGTAGAGTGTTGTGCCATGCTTAAATATGCAGAGGGAGCTTGGTTTGGGCTTCATACACTGTTGTGTTTTAGTATTGCATGCACATGACTGCCGCCGCTCTTAGAATCGCTTCACTATAAACTGCCTGGGCAACTTAAGAGGGCAAAAATGAACAAAACTGAAGGGGGAATGTAGCCTGATACAGTCATGGCAACGCGCTGGGAAAAAAACAGCTGGGGGCTCAGGTGGACATCAGTGACAGGTGTGGAGGTGACGCAGCAGCCACAGCAGCATTGAAGGTCAGGACGTGGCACAATGAATTCTGGAGGGTGGAAAAAACAGGAGTAGGCCCACGTGTGGCACAATGACAAAGTTTGTAGGTCACGGCAGCAGCCACAGTAGCAGCATGACGTCAGAAAGTGGCACAGTGACATTCTGGAGGTGGCAAAAACAGGAGTAGGCCACAAAATAGCACAATTGGCCACAGTTTGTGGTCACAGGCCGCTAGCCCACAGTAGCCTGCCTGAGGTCGGACGTGGGACACAATGACATTTGGAGTGGCAAAAACAGTAGTAGGCACAGATGGGCACAATGACATAGAGTGGGATCGGGTGACGACAGGCAGCAGCATGAGGTCAGACAGTGGCACAATGACATTTGGAGGTGCAAAACAGTAG
Source organism: Phyllomedusa bahiana (assembly GCA_025379985.1). Taxonomy (NCBI): domain Eukaryota; kingdom Metazoa; phylum Chordata; class Amphibia; order Anura; family Hylidae; genus Phyllomedusa; species Phyllomedusa bahiana. Next base: position 33,454 of record JAODAL010040169.1, read on the forward strand.
TAGCCACTGAGTGGCACAATGACAGAGAGTGGAGGTGACGGGCGGCAGCGCAGAGGTCAGAGAGTGGCTACAATGACATTTCTGGAGGTATGTTCACCAAACACGAGTCATAGGCACAGTAGTGGCACAATGACAGAGAGTGGCGGTGACGTCGGCAGCTGCATGAGGTCAGGACAGTGGCACAATGGACATTCGGAAGGTGCAAAACAGTAGCAGGCCACAGAGTGGCACAATGAAGATGAGTGGCGTGACGGTGCGCAGCAGCATGAGTCAGGCAGTTGCCAATGACTTTGGAGGTGGCAAAAAAAAACGGGAGTCGGCTCAGAGTGGCCACACTGACAGAGAGTGGAGGTGAGGCGTCAGAGCTGAGGTCAGAGGAGTGGCACAATGACATTCTGGAGGTGTCAAAAACAGTTATTGGCCACAGAGGGGCACAATAAAATTTTTTCACAGAGAGTGGGGGTGACGCGGCAGCGATGAGGTCAGACAGTGGCACAATGACATTCCTGGAGGTGGGAAAAAGTAGTAGGCCACAGAGTGCCACAATGATAGAGAGTGGAGGGGACAGTGCAGCAGCATGAGGTCAGAAGTGGACAAATGAAATTCGGAGGTGGAAAAAACAGTAGTCGGTCCCACGAGTGGCAAAAGGAACACAGTGTGGAGGGCACGGCAGCAGCTAGCATGAGTCTGGCAGTTGCAAAATAACCATTTGGAGGTGGCAAAACAGTAGCAGGCACAGAGCTGGCCCATATGACGAGATGTGGAGGTGACAAAACGGCAGAGCCTCGAGGTTCAGCGTGGCCAATGACCTTCGGGAGGTGGCAAAAAAACAGAGTAGGCCACAGATTGGCACATTTACAGAGATGGAGGTGACGGCGCAGCAGCATGAGACCAGTGAGTGGCACAATGACATTCTGGACGGGTGTCAAAACCAGTAATAGGCCACAGAGTGGCACAATGGACAGAAAGTGGAGGTGACGGCGGGCTGCAGCATGAGGTCAGACAGTGGAACGAATGACATTTGGAGGTGGCAAACGTAGTATGCCACCAGAGTGGCACAATGACAGAGAGATAGAGTTGGAGATGCCGGTGCAGCAGCATGAGGTCAGACAGTGGCACAATGACATTTGGAGTTGGCAAACAAAACTGGAGTAGGCCACGAGGGCACATGACAGAGAGTGGAGGTGACGACCGGCAGAGCATGGGTCAGAGAGTGGCCACAAATGGACCATTCTGGAGGTGTCAAAACAGTAAAGGCCACAGGAGTGGCACATGACATAGAGTTGAGGGTGACGGCGGCGGCAGCCAGAAGAGGTAGACAGTGCACAATGACATTCTGGAGGTGGCAAAACAGTCTAGTAGACACAGAGTGGCACATGCCACAGAGTGGAGGTGACCGGTGGCAGCAATGAGGTCAGAACAGTGGACAAATGACAATCTGGAGGTGGAAAAACAGTAGGAGGCCACAGAGTTGCACCAAAAAAAAAAAATGAACAGTGTGGGACGATGCGGTGGCCAGCAGCATGAGGGTCAGGACAATGCACAATGACATTCTGGAGGTGGCAAAAAAAAATGGAGTAGGCCACAGTAGTGGCACAAATGACAGAGAGTGGAGGTGACGGCGGCAGCAGATGAGGTCAAGACAGTGGCACAATGACGTTTGGGAGGGTGGAAAACAGAGTAGGCCACATAGGAGTGGCACAATGACAGAGGTGGAGGGTGAGTCGGCAGCATCATGAGGTTCAGGACAGTGGCACCAATGACTTTTGGAGGTGGCAATACAGTAGTAGGCACAGAGTGGCACAATGACAGAGAGTGGATGTGACAACGGCAGCAGCAGAGGTCAGACAGTGGCACAAGACATTCTGGAGGTGGCCAAAACTGTTAGTAGGCCACAGGTGGCACAATGACAGAGAGTGCGTTTGACGGCGGCAGCATCATCAGGTCAGGAGAGTGGCACATGACATTCTGGAGGTGGCAAAAAAAAAAGTAGTAAGCCTCAGAAAGGGGAGGGGGGGGGGGGCAACTATGAAGAGAGTGAAGCTGACGGCGGCAGCACATGAGGTCAGAAAGTGCACAATGACTTCTGGATGTGGCCCAAAAACAGGTAGTAGGCCACCAGTGGCACAATGTACAGGAGAGTGGAGGGTGAACTGGTGGCAGCAGCATGTGAGGTCAGGACCTTGGCACAATGGCATCTGGAGGTGGCAAAATCTGGAGTTGGCCACAGAGTGGCACAACGACAGAGAGTGGCGGTGACGGCGGCATCAGCATGAGATCAGAGAGTGGCACAATGACATTCTAGAGGTGTCAAAAACAGTAATAGGCCACAGAGTGGCACAATGACAGAGAGTGGAGGTGACGGAGGCAGCAGCATGAGGTCAGCCAGTGGCCACCAATGACATTCTGGAGGTGGCAAAACGTAGTAGGCCAAGAGTGGCACAATGACAGTGGAGGGGAGATGACGGTGGCAGCAGTATGAGGTCAGGACAGTGGCCACAATGACATTTGGAGGTGGAAAAAACTGGAAGTAGACCACAGAGTGGCCAATGACAGAGGAGTGGAGGTGACGGCGCAGCAGCATGGAGGTCAGAGGGTGGCACAGACATTCTGGAGTGGCAAAACGTAGTAGGCCACAGCGTGGGCACAATGGACAGAGGTGGAGGTGGAACGGCGGCAGCAGCGATGAGGTCAGACATTGGCACAGATGACATTCGGAGGGTGGCAAATCAGTAGTCTGCCACAGAGTGGCACAATGACAGAGAGTGGAGGTCACGAGCGACAGCAGCATGAGGTCAGAGAGTGGCACAATGGGACACAACGTGGAGGGCACGGCAGCAGCAGATGTGGCTTCTGGCAGTGGCACAATGGACATTCTGGAGGTGCAAAACAGTTGTAGGCCACAAGTGGCACAATGACAGCGAGTGGAGGTGGATGACGTCTGCAGCATGAGGTCAGAGAGTGGCACAATGACATTCTAGAGTGTGGCAAACAGTAGTAGGCCACAGAGTGGCACAATGAGAGAGTGGAGGTGACAGCGGCCAGCAGCATGATCAGGACAGTGGAGCACAATGACATTCTGGAGGTGGCAAAAACAGTATAGGCCACAGAGTGGCACAATGACAGTAGATGAGTGACGGTGGCAGCAGCATGAGGTTCAGCAGTGCACAATGACATTCTGGAGGTGGAAAAACAGTAGTAGGCCACAGAGTGGCACATGACAGAGAGTGGAGTGACGGCGGGCAGCAGCATTAGGTCAGACAGTGGCACAATGACATTCTGGAGGTGGCAAAAACAGGAGTAGGCCACAGAATGGCCACAATGTACAGAGAGTGTAGGTGACGCGGGCTGCAGCAGTCATGAGGTCAGAAGTGGCACAATGACATTCTGGAGGTGGCAAAAACAGTAGTAGGCCACAAGTGGCACAAAGACAGAGAGTGGAGGATGACGGTGGCATCAGCATGAGGTCAGACAATGGCACAATGCAATTCTGGAGATGGAAAAACAGTAGTAGGCCACAGAGTGGCACAATGACAGAGAGTGGAGGTGACGGTGGCAGCAGCATGAGGTCAGACAGTGGCACAATGACATTTGGAGGTGGCAAAAACTTGGTAGGCCACGGTGGCACCAAAGACAAGGTGGAGGGCGGGTTGGGACGCATGAGGGCGGAGTGGGACAATGACATTCTGGAGGTGGAAAAAAAGTAGTAGGCACAAGAAATGCAAATGGG
>JAODAL010040170.1:0-37183 GCA_025379985.1 Phyllomedusa bahiana
AAAACCCAAGGTCATGCTTTGAATTTTTGGAGGCATTTGCTGTGACATGCACTATCTACAGGTCCTTTTCAAAAAAAATTTTTTTTCTAACAGCTTTTTTCTTCACAAGTCAAGATGGCTCAAGGGTGATGGGCTGTCAAAACAGGAATAGGAGGACATGTTAATGGCACATATTGCAAAAGACTTGTTTTTGCAAGTTTTTTAAATAGCAAAATAATCCCTTTATTGGAAAACCCCATTTAATACAATTAAAAAAGAAACAAACATGGTGGGATTCCATCCATTTTAAAAATGTGTTTTCTAAAAATTAAAGAAAATAAAAAACTGCATGTACAAAATAGCTTTTAAAAAAAAATTCCTCTGAATTTAAAAGGGAGGAAAAGGAAAAATTCCCAATTAGGTTTTTAAAGGGACATGGAGTATGGAGCACGGACGAGAACAAAGTACAGAGACCATTTCCTCCAGCAGTTGATAAAATGAGAAAAAAATGCCAAGATAAGGGAAACCCTGGGTGTAACAGGAGCGTTAACCACCAGTTTTTTCCAAGTAAGTAAAATTGGTCCACACTTACGGAGGGGCAATCGCTACCCAGGTATTGACTGTGTACTGAGGAAAGGTGGAGTTTTCCCCACTTCCGATTCCGCACTCTGCTTTTAAACACAACATTTTGTTGCTGCGTCTCAGGGTATTTTAACCCCTTTTTAATAGATGACGGACGCCCGCCTGGGCTCTCCCCGCACCACTGTAACTCGGCCCTGGGCATGTGTGGGACAGGCAGGTTAGTCAATGTCCATTCAACTAAATGGTGGTTTTAAAGACTTTCCTTTTTCCCGGCACTTTTTAAATGTGGGGGTCATGCAGGTTTGGGGGTCATGCTGTGGCCCGGGGCAGGTGTAGTCAATGTCCAGTGAAAACTAAAATGGTGGTTGAAAGACTCCTTTTTCCAGCACTTTTTAAATCTGGCGGTTATGCAGTTTGGGGCTCACGCTTTTGCCCAGGACAGGTATAGTCAAGTCCATGAAACTAAAATGGTGGTTGAAAGACTCCTTTTTCCGGCACTTTTTAAATGTGGGGGTCATGCAGGTTTGGGGCTCATGCTGTGGCCCAGGACAGGTATAGTCCTCACTACCTGTAACCTTGACCCACTGCCATCCTACCTCATCCCAGACCTCAGCACTGTTATTTTCCCAGCCCTCACCCATCTTTTCAATCTATCATTAACCTCTGGCATCTTCCCTTCCTCTCTTAAACACGCGCCTCACACCTTCCTTAAGAAACCATCTCTCGACCCCTCCCACTGTCCAACTATCGCCCCATCTAAACGTTCCCTTTTGCATCCAAACTCCTCGAGCAGAACGTCTATCTTAGCTGTCCTCCCACCTCTCCTCTCAACTCTCTCCTTGACCCATTCCAATCGGGCTTCCGACCCACCACTCCACTGAAACTGCCCTAACCAGGACCCAATGACCTAGTAACTGCTAAAGCCTCACCCACTACTCCCGTCCTTCTCCTCCTAGACCTGTCCTCTGCCTTTGAACTGTCGACCACCCCATTGTACAAATCCTCTCCCCCCTCGGCATCACGGACCTAGCCCTCTTCCTGGATCTCTTCATAACCTCTCTGAACGGACATTCAGTGTCTCTCACTCCTGCACCACCTCCTCCTACACCCGCCTCTGTTGGTGTCCCTCAGGGGGTTTTTCCTGGGCCCACTCCCTCTTCTCTATTTCTACACCTTGGTCTGGGTCAGCTCATAGCCTCACATGGCTTAACTACCACCCGTACACGGACGACACCCAGCTTTATATCTCCGGCCTGACATTAACTCCCTTCTCCCCCCGGATCCCAAAATGCCTATCATCTATTCCTCCTTCTTCTCCTCCCGTTCTTTAAAATAAATGGTAGATAAAACAGAATTTTAAACATCTTTCCACCCTCCTCCATCTACCCCTCCCCCCGATCTCTCTATCACTGTTAATGGCCACACCCTCTCACCAGCTCCACAATCCGGTGCCTTGGGATAACCTTTGACTCCTCTTTATCCTTCAAACCACCCCATCCAAGCCCTCACCTCTGCCTGCCGCCTCCACCTGAAAAATATTTCACCTATCCGCCCTTTTCCCCAACTCTGACACTACTAAAACGCTAGTCCACGCCCTCGTCATTCTCCCGCCTTGACTACTGCAACATCCTTCTCTGTGGCCTCCCAGTTAGCACCCTCGCTCCCTTCCAATCCATCCTTAACTCTGCTGCCCATCTGATTCACCTCTCTCCTCGCTACTCCTCTGCCTCTCCCCTCTGCCAATCCCTTTACTGGCTGCCCATTGCCCAACGAATTCAGTTCAAATTACTAACCCTGACCTTACAAGGCTCTCCATAACCTCTCCCCTCCATATATCTCTGCCCTAATTTCCAGTACCTCCCCTCACGCAATCTCCGCTCCTCACAGGACCTTCTCCTCTGCTCCCCTCTCATCAGCTCCTCACATAACGTCTCCAAGACTTCTCCCGTGCTTCATCCACACTCTGAATCCTTAACCCAAAACATCAGACTCTCCCCAACTTTCACCAGTTTCAAAAGCAACCTGAAAACCCATCTCTTCAGGATAGCCTACAATCCACACCTTCTGTCTCTCCCCTTCTTCCTTGTAGATTGTAAGCCCTCGCGGGCAGGGTCCTCTTTCCTCTCTGTTTCAGTTACTAGTCATTTTTGTCACCATTGTATTTGTTCAATATTTGTTATGTATGTAATTCCCCTTAAATGTACAGCGCCCTGGAATTAATGGCGCTCTAAAATAAATAATAATAATAATAATAATAGTCAATGTCCAGTTCAACTAAAATGGTGGTTGAAAGACTCCTTTTTCCGGCACTTTTTTAAATGTGGGGGTCATGCAGGTTTGGGGCTCATGCTGCGTTCCAGGACAGGGATATTCAATGTCCAGTTCAAGTAAAATGATGGTTCATTTTCATACTGCCTTCTGGCACTTTTTAATTTGTGGGTGATGCAGGTTTAAGTGTCATGCTGTGGTACAAGACAGGGATAGTGAATGGTGTGTGACTTTTTTTCTATGGCTTTTATAGCCTAAGTGTTGTGCCTAAGATGTAGCAGTATCCATTTGACTGTTGTGGCTGTTAATTCCAGCTTCTCCAGCCCTGTTTGGGTGTAAGAATGAAGGTGTTGTTGCTCTCCCATAGACTTTAATGGTCATCGCTCATAATCGACTGCTCACTATCGAAAACCTTATCGATGGTGGCCGACTATCGACCATCGACCCGATGTCGATACCCAAAACGTAATCGCTCAACACTATACGTACTATAAAAAATTGCGTTTTTATGTTTCCTATTCTGACAGCATAACTTTTTTATTTTGCTGTGTGCAGAGCTGTGTATGGGCTTGTTTTTTGCGGATGAGTTGAAGTTTTTATTGGTACCATTATGGGGTGCATTTATGCTATGTTCACTTTTTATTAAGGTTTTTGTGAATGTTTTGAACAAAATACAGCAATCGGGTTGTGTTTTTTATTTTTATTTTTTATAGCGGTCACTGTACGGTATATATGACATGGTAGCTTTACTCAGCAGGTCAATACGATTACACTGTTTACCAATTTGTATATTTTTTTATGTTTTTTCCTTTTATACAATAAAAAACACTTTTATTCAACCAGGAAAATACGTTTTTACATCGCCATAGTCTGAAGCCATAACTTTTAAATTTTTTCTGTGCTTGGAGCTGTGTAGGGACTTGTTTTTTGCAAGATGAGTTGAATTTTTATTAGAAATAATTTTTGGGGGGACAAGGCTTTTTGATCGCTTTTAAATCATTTTTTGGAGGCCAGGGTGAAAAAATACTGCAATCCTAGTAGTGTTTTTATTTTTATTTTTAACAGGCTCACTGTTGCAGTATCCGTGATAAGTTTTCTTTACTCTTTGGGTCGCTACGATTATGGCGATACCCTATTTATATAGTTTTTTTATGTTGAAGCACTTTAAAAAAAAAAGAAAAGTTTTTTTTGGTTTTAAAACACTATTTATTCATCGCTATCTTTGAAGCTATACATTTTTATTTTCCGTATACAGAGCTGTATAAGGACTTTTTTTAGCGGGATGAACTGACTTTTTTAATTGGTACAACTTTGGCTTTTCTAGGAGTTTTGATCGCTTTTTTTCCATTTTATGTGCTGCGGGATGAACAAAAATCTAATTTTTTGTGATTTTTTTTTTTTTACGGCGTTCACCGTACGGTTAATTAAACATGACAGATTTAAGGGCAGGTAGTACGCACGCGGCGATACCAAATATGGGTACTTTATTTAGTTTTGATCTTTTTTTGGGCGATTGGCGTTTGTAAAGGGGAAAAGGGCGATGTACAGGTTTTTATTTTATTTTTCGTGTTTGTGTTTTACTTGTTTTTCCCTTTTTTTACTTTTTTTCACGTTATTTTTTTACCTTTCCCCATAGGGGATTTGAATGAGAGATCTTGAGATCTCTCATTCAATAGGAATCAGTACATAGCTTGTTGCTAGGGACTGGTTCCTATGGTAACTGTCATCGCGATCCCGGGGACATGCCCACAGGGCACGGCCGGCATCGTGAGTCACAGAAAAACCCGAAGGCATTCTTTTGCCCTCCGGCTGTCTGTAGGAAGGCAGGAGCTGCACGATCGTGCGATCCTTTGCACTGCTGCCGCCGACAGAGACGCGGGAGGGCGATCTCCTCCTGCGTCTCTCTTAGTTATTGCGACCCGATGGTCGCGATAATCAAGGGTTAATCGCCCCCCCCCCAGAGCGATCCGGGGTCAGGGCGACGCTGCGGGATGTCAGCTGTAATATCATCTGACACCCCGCGCCGATCGCGCAAAACTCTTGCTTTAGAGTTCGCGCGATCCTCGGAAAGTATCCATACGTCCAGGTGCGTGAACCCCCAAACCACCTGGAAGTATGGATACCCCAAGGTTTTTGAAGGGGTTAATCACTGTTGTGGAACCACTCAACTGGAACAGGAAATGGGAGGGCTAAAACTTTCTGTGAAGAATATGTTCTGTGAATCAGCTGGATGGGAAAAACCCTTTTAGCTGATTTTTGCTACTTTTTTTTTTTATAAATATTTGAAACATTTTTTACATTGGTATTATGTCTTCATATTTGAGCATAATGACTTGAACCAACAGTATTATAGATAACTAAGTACGTTCCTTGGGCAGTGATTTAACTTATATGTTGTTTATTTTGCTTTTTAATTCTGATGTTATGCAATCTAAGATTATATAATGTAAAAGATGTGATTAAATCCGTGTCTGATTTATAGTCACTCACAAGAAACATAAGCAATGTCCTTTGTATGATATGTATGGTAGGTGAGTCTCTTCTTTGGTTCAATCGTAAATGACTTTTACACTTGAATTGCATTAATTCACATCTATCCTTAAGCTTCATTCTGTCATGTGTCAGATCTCTTAATTTCACCACAGTACAGTTCTTCCTTATACCTGTGTAATTGAACCAGCTGCTTGTATGGTAATGAGGCCTTTCGAATTGTCAGCATCTGTATATTTTCAATTACACTGTTGCCACTTTATTCTGTCACCTTTTGGCCTTCTGTCTAAATGCATTGCCTGGTCTGTGATATCTCTCCGATTTTTTTTATTTTCAGCACAATCAAGTATCTCACTGTGCAATTTTTCTTACATGCTTTATTGCTCAATTGCTAATAGGCATCTCAATATTTCTCCACAGCTGTCATTTTAAATATTGCCTCCCAGTGTTTATTACAGTCAAAAGAATTTAAAAAAGGAAAGACATTTTATGTATCTCGTAAATCTTACCATCCGCTTAAAATGATTTCTGTCTTATTCAATTGCCATCAATTTTTGACCTTTCTAAACTCAAGTGCCTATTGTAAAGATTATATTGATCAATTTTCTTCAGAAAACGTTAATTTCTATGTGAATTGTTTGTCTTAAGGTTTAAAAAGGACCTGTCAGCTCTTAGGTTGCGTCCCCATGGCAAGGGACAAATACTGGTCGGTTTATCCGACTGGTATTTGTCCTGTTTTACCGCCGTCCACACGGCCACGGGGGGGGTGGAGGGGAGGCTTTTCTCCGCGATGAGCAGAGAAAAGCTCTCCCCCTTCACATTCACTTGCACATATTCTGTCCGAAAACTGGATGGAAGAATGTGCTTGTAGAATGGTTTGCGGGCGACCCGTGGGCGGAAAAACCGCTGGGCGGAAAATCTATGCAGTGGGGACTGCTGCACGGGTTTTCCATAGGAGCCCGTTGTGCTCATTTTCGGCCGGTTTTTCAGGCGGTCTTCAAAACCGCAAACCATCTGAAAAAATGGCCAAAAAAGAGCACAACAGGGACATACCCTTATATTCTAAATGAAATACAAATGCTGCAGCACCTTTTCTTATATGTATACATTATGCCAATCTTCTGTTATTTCTCCTGCAAATATGTGAATAAATTGAGAACTGGATGTTGCCGTTCCCTTTGTCTATAACGTGTGTCCTTATACATTCTGACACGGTCACACTTTTTGGTTACTGTCAAAATGTTAACAGATGTTAATTTACTCATACACTTCAAGGAAGAATAAGGGTCTGTCCACACGGCAAGGTTTTTGGTCAGATTTTCAGACAGTTTTCGGATTTGAAAAACATCTGAAAATTGACTGTCAACCATCTGCATAGGCTTTAATAGAATATCCATTAAGCAGTCCACACTGAACGGATTTTCTGCCTGACATTTTTTTTACATCAGCGGCGTTCTGAAAAACTTAGAACATACTCAATCTTCCGCCCGTTTTTTTGCGCAGAAGATGTGCATTTCAATGTGGAGGGGGATGCCGCATCTGCAAGCCACAAACAGAACCGTCCCCCAAAACCATGCAAAAGATGACAAAATACCAACTGGATTCTTAAGACAGAATCCGACCGGTATTTTGTCAGTGCCGTGTGGACCTAGCCTAATAATAAAAAATCAAAGAAATAAAAATAGATTTTTGGGTATTAATTTTGCCAGAATTCTGGTGCAATGTGCACTGTTAAACAACTGGTATATTTGGTAAGTGCCAGATTAATCATGTGCTGTAGAAACTTTTTGACATATTCTGACAAGAGAGTGTGAATAAGAATTATAAAGGCTTGTCCCCACGGCAAAGGTTTTTAGTCGGTTTTACAGACTGTTTTCGGATTTGAAGAGCATCTCTAAAGTGGATGTCAACCTTTTACATTAATTTAAAAAGAAAAATTAAAAAATATGTTCTGCCGGATGTTTTTTTCCACCGCCGGCATAACGAAAAACTTAGAACATGTTCATTCTTATGCCTGTTTTTTGTACAGAACATGAACATGTGGGTGTGAAGGGAGACAGCTTGAATCCACAAACCACGGACAAGAGCCATTCCCCTACATGCCAAAAAAATAAAAAATACGCACCCTATGGGTGAGACTTGTCAGTAAAGCACTAAAGCCTACAGTGCTACATTAACCCCCCACAAATTATACAAAAATGTTGGCAAAATTATTGGCATAAACTAAGCCAATTAATAGTGGGCATAAAGACAACAGATTTATCAAACAGCATGAGCCACTGTGATACATTTGGTGAACTCTTAGATTGTGTAAGTGCCCTTCTTTCAGCTACCATGCCTCCTTAGTGCCCCTACACAGTAAAAGTTACCCTTTAGTGACCCACACAGAAAAATGTGCCATTAATGTCCCCAAATAGTAGAGTTACCCCTTTATTGCTTTTTGTGCATTAACCCCTTAACGTATTTGGACATTCCTGAATGTCCAAATGCCGTTAAGAGTGTATTGAGCGGGATCACGTGATGAGCCCACTCTATACGCGGCGGGTGGTGGTTGTTCATTTCGGCAGGCAATCACTGCTGAAACGTATGCTTCAGCCCGCAAAAAAATGCCACCTCACTCAGGTACATTGGTGAAAGTACAAAAATGTCACAGAAAATGGCGATAATTTTAAAAATAGTAGAGGATGTTTTTCTATGATACTCTAACGTAAGGAAAACGCTGCATATTGTCGGAATCGTATTAACCTGCAGAATACAGATAACACATCATTTATAATGAAGAATGAACATCATAACAAAAAACCTGCAAACATAGCGCAAGTAAATTTTTTCACATTTTGCCCCACTTAGACTTTTTTTTCTTTTGCGGTTTCCCAGTATATTCTATTATACAGTGAATGACACCATTGAAAGTACATCTTTTCCCACAAAAAACAAGCCCTTATATTGCTTTGTAGACAGAAAAATAAAAATATTATGGCTTTTGGAAGTCGGGGAGGAAAAAAGGAAAACCAAAAATCTTTAAATGGCTGTGACCTTAAGGCCGTGTTCACACGGCTTATTCACGGCGGATTTGTGCGCCGTCTTGAGCGCACAAATCCGCCGTGAATACGGGGCGGGACGGGGGCGGGGCCGGAGCGCGGCGGGGGCGCCGCTCCCGGCCCCATAGACAATGCATTGTTTACGGCGCGTCCGCGCCGTAAATAATGTGCATGTCACTTTCTCCCCCTGCGGCGGATTTGCCGAGCGGGGAGGAGCGACGGATTCCACTGTTCTCTATGAGAGCAGTGGATTACCGTAATGACTCCGACGGATTGGCGCCGTATTGAAGCGCAAATCCGGCGCGGAATACGGCGCCAATCCGTCGGCAAATAAGCCGTGTGAACGGGGCCTAATAGTGCCCCCACAACGACAACACAGTGACAAATGTTAAAATACCCCCTTGTGTCTTTATACAGTAAATATGCCTATCCCAAGAAAAAAAAAAGTGTATACTCACCTAACCCCACTACTTCCGGTTCCATCAATCAGAATTAAAATTTTATCCAACCAGTTTCCCCAAAAAATTATTGTGACTGTAACTCTAACCCTAAGTTGGGGACAGGGTTGGTGATTTTTAACTGGTCTGCAGGGCTTAACCCACTGGTTTCCATTATCTCCAGTTTAGCAGCCACTGGGCTCTAACATCATTTTATGTTGGCCTTCACCTCCGACATCACTTTTGGTCCAATATCGTCTAAGAGTACCCTAATGTAAGTTGGAGCAGAAGTGATGTCAGATGTGGTATCGGATGGAAAGTGACATCAGAGTGCGAGCACAGCAGGACCAAAGGCGATGGGGGCCATAGGCAATAGGGACTGCAGGTAACATGGACTGATAAGTTAAGCCATGCACATCACATAAAAAAACCCTAACCATAATTTAGAGTTACAGTCAGTATTAGGGCTAGGTTTAGGGTTAGGGTCGAGTACAAAAAAAAAATTGTGTTTGGGATATCAGCCATGTATACACTTTTAACTCCCCCCTTTCCCACAATAGTGACCTTCAGCTAGTGACTGACTGCAGCAGTAATATGCCTATGTCCAGAAAACTAGAATTCATAGGGCCCAATAGCAAAATGAGATGGATCCCCACCATTTCATGACAACAACCTAAAATAGTTACAACCGTGTGTTTGTGAAAAGGGACCAAGAGACCAAGGGCTGGTTCTTGGAATCATCAGAACGAGAGTGGTGGGGGATCAGTAAGATGAGCACTCCTTTTTTTATTTTACAACATTCTGAGCTGTTCTTTTTTTATCTTTTTTTTAAATAAAATTATCAAATTTCACTTTTTCAAACAAAACTATGAATTCCTTTACAGTGTACTTTATAATTTAGTGACAGCGTCTACGACAAACTGACAGATGTTTCTATTACTGATGTTTCTATGACCTAGCCACATATGATAAAATAAAACCAGTTAAATGAAAAAAAAATCTTTGGGTTAGATATATAACACAGATTATAATAACATGCCAGGGAGATAGAAATCAGGAGAACTTTGAGAAGAAAACTAGGAGGGAAAGGAACATTAGCCAAGTGAAAATACACAGCTATCAAGATTTAATATGAATCCTGCTCTGTAACAGAGTGTGAAATTACTTGTTTACATCTCTTATCTGGGAGCTAGCTGGATATGGGCAATTCACAGAAAAGCTTAAATATAAACCAGACTTGTGCTTGGCCGAATATAACAGAGCCCTCAAGTTCCCGTGAAACGCTTTTATACCCTGCTAGCATCCGAGAGATTAAAGTTCTTGCTGAAATCACTGTGACATTATTGGCTACTACTTCATTTTATGTCCGCAAAACTGATATGTACTGACGAGCTGGAAATCCCAATCACAAGGACAGATTTCAGGTTTGGTTTTCAAGGTTTCCACTAACATATCTTCAAGCAGGTAAAGACTCCAAATTATGTAACTTTATTTACTGGGACAAAAATATGATTAAAAGGGTATTCTCATAACAGTGATTAGCTTTAAACATGTAGGCAAAAATAAAGGAAGATCATTACCAAATACATTGCTGTTCTTATGTCCTACTTGTTTACAGTATACTTGGCAACTTTTGGAAGTGGCTTCAGGGAGATTTTGAGCTGTGCCTGAAATTTGCATAAATCCTGCCCTTTATAACAAGCCAAACCCCTTCACACAAGCCACACCTAGTACACACAACTGTGTAACAGCTCTGTAAGAAGGTTAATTGAGAGATTTGGCAGCGCTCAGCTTTTCTGGATGTTTTTTAGCCTATTACGCATCCAGAAGAACTCGGAGCGATGCTATAGAACTGTTCCTGAATCTAAACTATTACAGTACTAAGAATATTACCGCCATACAGTGACCATATAGTGGTAGATACCAGTTGTACACAGGCGCTCTGTACACACACATAAGTGATTATAGTGCAGTTACATCCAGCGACTCATAGATGATTCTCTAGTGATTCATTCACCTTTCCTTTTTTTCTCCATCCTGTCCAGACAGCCATAACAACTTCTCCCGCCCATGACTCGTCCCTGCAGAATTTAACACACAAACATCTTAGAATTTTAACTTTTCTAGCTTTTCCCTAGCTGTGCTCACCTCTGTACAAACTCCCCATATGGTAATAGGTGGAGGGGAGGGAGTTATGGGGTTATAGGTGGAGGTTGTATTTTGTGTTGGCACTAGAGCAAATAACACAATGGTGGGGGTGCGGCAGTACAGGGCACAGATTATAGGTACAATCACTTTGAGGACCAAATCCTTGGATGTTGCTCTGCAGCTATGGCCTGTACACCCCAGGATCATATTGAGGAGCCTGAACACCATACCTTGCATCTCCTAGAAGATCCGCCACAGACATGGTCTTCAAGAGATGCAGAGGCTGGTGTTTAGTACTGCCATGTGTTTTTACAGGTTGTCTTGATGTAGTGATGAGCATTATTAGATCCATTTCTTAAATAAAAATGTCAACAAGGAATGTTGACGGGTAGTGTTTATTTATATAAAATGTTTTTGTGTTGTGTCGTGGTTTTTTTTTACCATTTAATTTTGATGCTAGTAATGTAGGTTTCAGGGGCATGGTGCAGGCAGAGGTGTTTTTTGCCACCCCAAAGCTGATTCTAGCCTCCTGTCACTATTAACCAAGTACCCAATGCATCAGGGTTGCTGGGAATAGCTAGTGGACCCTCTAAAGCTTCTGGGGCAGCTGTGAGCTAATGATTTAGGGTGGGAAGGAATTATTGACCTTCATAACCTGATAGTAGAAGCCTACAGCTGACATGTTTCTTAGTTGACTGGCTATGAAAAAGGGGGGCTTCAGAGTGTTTTTTTAATGATTTATTTATTGATTACAGTGAATGTATATTTTTTAATGTCGGTCCCTCTCCCAAATTTTTCATAGCCAGCTAAGGTAAAACTGACAGTTGCAGCCTGATACTTTCAGTATGGGAAGGTCTATTGGGCCATTTCCATCCTAAAAATACCAGCCTGCAGCTGCCCCAGATCTGGACCATCAAAGTAGAGAAAAAGTAATGGAGAGACATCTGTCACATGTCTCCATTACTAACACCATTAAATTAAATGGAAAAAAATACTGACACTTCACAATTTTTTTCTATTTAAATAAACACTCCCCAACACCAGTCTTTTTTAACCATTTTATTAAAAACAAATATCAAAGGCTGATCCAACATAGTCCTCTGAATCCAAAGTGGTTTAACCCCTTAAGTTCTAAGCCTGTTTTGGACTGAAAGGGGTTGTCTCACTAAAAAGATCACATTTTAAAATGAGGGCAGTATAAATGTTAACATGTCTGTCCTAGGATACCATTAGCAAGGTGTTATGGTTTATTAGAACAGGTCAGCTTTGTGTGTGCATAGCACCTGTGTTGTAGCTCAGGTTGGGTTCTGCGCACGTAATGTGTTAGTGGCTGTCAGATGAATGGTAAGAGTTATAGCCACGGCTAGGTCAGTGTCGGGAGAGGTAGATGAAGAGAGAGACTTCGCAATCCCATGTAAAACACAACTGGACTGCGAAGTCCCATGTGAAACTGAACTTTTCTGTGCAGTCCCATGTAGAGAGAGACAACTATTTTGTGAGACAGCTGCACAGTACCATGTAAAGCACAACTATACTGTGCAGTCCCATGTACAGATTGACAACTGTTTTGTGAGACAGCTGTGCAGTCCCATGTAAAACACAACTGTACTGCGCAGTCTATATAGAAAAAAACTGTACTGCGAGAGAGAGAATGTAAAGATCACATATAAAACACAGAGTAAAACAAAGTGTATAGTTTTGTAGCACAAGAATTTCACTGTTCTATGCACTCCCATGTAAAACATTTATAAATCTGTAGAGAGGTAAGTGGTGTGATAATCGGTAGGATATAGCACTAAATATCTGTCAGGAGGTAAAGAAGTGATGTTCTGTACAGGTCAGAGATGTAATCCGCAGAATATATATCGCCATGTATCTATCAGGAGCTAGAGGAGTAATGTTCTGCAGATTTGTAGAGAAGTCAGTAGGATATGTGTGTCAAAATGTAGCAGAGCAATGAAGAGGTCAGAGGTGTAATAATTTGCAGGATAAATCACTATGTGAGAGAGACAGAGAGAGAGAGAAAAATAAAGTCACCCAGCACATAGCCTTAGTCGTGGACATCTGAGAACCTCTCCTTTCCCCCAGCTCACACAGAATGAATCATCAGGAGTGCGCACACAGTGTGGGGGTGTGTCTGTAGAGAGTGAAGATACTCCCTGCTGGGAGGAGAAACACGCCCCTCCATTTCACAATCTCTGCTTGGGAACCAGCAGAAAAGCTTGGCAAATGCTGTAGGGAGACAACGCCTTTAAGGAACAAGCACTTTTTTTCAAATCCGAAATGTGTCCCTTTATTGGGGAATACATTTTTAATGATTTTACCTATTTATGTGAATTTGAGACTGTTTTTTCATGACACATTGTAGTTTGCCTTAACAATTAATTTTTGCCTAAACAATCCTTGTTTATTTGTGAAAACTATAAAAAAGTAAGAAAATTTGTAAAAATTTGCCATTTTCAAATTTTAAAAATGTCTGCATGTAAGACAGATAGTCATAATCAACAAAATAGTAAATAATCAACATCTTCCATAAGTATACTTTATGTTGACATAATTTTTAAACAATCTCTTATTTTTTAGGACATTAGGGAGCTCTTAAATTTAGTGGCAAATTTTAACATTTTCAAGAACAGTTGTAACGCTGATTTTTTAAGGACCAGTCCAGTTCTGATGTGGCTTTGAGGGGCTCTTATGTTAGACACCCCCACAAATGATTCCATCTAAGAAACTACACTCCTCAAAGGATTTAAAACAACACTTAGAAAATTTGTGAACCCTTTAGGTGTTTCCCAGAAATTAAAGCAAAGAAGTTGTGAAATCCCAAAATTTTACTTTTCTTGCAGATTTTCAATTTCTAGCCATTATTCACTGAAATACGGTAGATGATAAAAGGAAAATGCAGCTCGATGTTGATTCCTCAGTATCTGCTGTTTTTAAAGATATCCAATATGTGACCCTAGAGTGCTATTTGACTTAACCACAAGCTTCAGATGAGGAGGAGCACCTACTGGATTTTGGGGTCTCATTTTCAGGTTTGCGGATACCCTAAGGTGCTAAAACTTAATAAACTCCCCTAAAAAGATCTAATTTGGAAAACTACACCACTTGAGAAACATATCCTGGGGTGCAGTGGGTATATCGATCCCATAGGTGTTAGACAGATTTTTTTTTAACATTAGGCTGTGAAAATAACAAATTTTATTTTTTTCCAATGTTCTGCAATTTCAACTGAAAAAATTTAATTTTTACAATGATTCCAGGAAAAAAAAGCACCCCAAAATGTATTACACTATTTCTTCCAAGTTCGGCAATACCCTACATGCTGGTGTAAACTGCTGTTTGGGCGCATGGAAGGGCGTACGAGGGAGTGTTATTTGGCTTTTGGAACACAGATTTTGGTGGGTGCCATGTTGCATTAGCAAAGCCCCCAATGTATCAAAACAGGTGAAACCTTCCAGAAGTCACCCCATTTTGGATTAAAAAATTTTACTTTAGGGCCATGAAAATAAAAAAAATCTGCAGTTCTATCATTGTCTTTGGGTTTCATTTTTACAGTGTTCGCCATGTGATATAAATCACAGGATAACTTTACTATGGGGGTCGGTACAACAATATAAATTTTATATACTTATTTATGTTTTGCTACTTTTACTCAATTGAAATGGGTTTGTAAAAAAATAGCATTTTTATATTGTCATATTCTGACAGCCATAACTTTTTTTAATTTGCAGTATATGGAGCTGATTAAGGGCTTGTTTTTTGTGGGATGAGTTGAGGTTTTGATTGCTGACACTATGGGGCTCATATCACGCTTTGATCTGTTTTTATCAAGGTTTTTTGGAGACAGTATAAAAAAAATACAGCAATCTGGTAGTGTTTTTATTTTTTACAGCGGTCACCGTGTGGTGTAAATGACATATTACAGCATGACGATAAGATTGCTGCGATACCCTATTTGTATATTTTTTTTACGTTTCACTTCTTTTACACAATACAGGAACGTCATGGTGCATTAAAGGGTTAAAAAGGAAACCTGTAAATAAACAGAAACATTACATACCTAAACAAACAAATGTAAACATTCCCCATTCCCCACAGGTGGCACCCAGTTTCTTTATCATGGAAAGCTGGGTGCCACATGTGGGGGATGGACATCATCCAACTTTCCATAGCAAGAAAACTGGGTGCCAACTGTGGGAGATGGGGTGTTACCAAGCTTTACTGGATGTTGGATAGGCTGGGTGAAAGAAATTGGGGAGCAGGAAACAGAGATACTCACCTCTCCTGTCAGGCGGTGCGCAAGTGCTGAAAAGGCTGTGCCTGCCTTGCGGCTAGACTTTAGAGTCTAGCTGCAGGGACAGTCCCCTGCAGTCAGTGGTATTGGAGCAGCATTTCATGATGCTTCTCCAGTGCTGCTTCTTTTAAAGAGCCTCCGCCAGACTTTAGGCTGCAGGAGGTTCTCCAACTCTCCCAGGAGAGTGGGAGGTCTCCTCTCTTTGTGGGAGTCTGTCACACAACCTGGGAGAGGTGGATGGTATGGTTTGCAGAAGGTTTGGTAGGCTGCTGACCACCTCTCTCTGCTCTAGTAGTCCGGACCAAGATGGTGACATCATTCCCTGCTGTTTCTTGTCAGCAGCACAGGGGCTTGCTTATGTTTCTAACTGACAAACATTAACTCTTTAGAGCTCTGTAGCCTCGTGGCCTTCTGTTAAATATTTTTTATCATCAATGTCCCTCTAACAAACTCAGCTAGGAATAGCAGAGGTGATATGCCAATAACTGCTGTAGTACCACCCACAGCCTGACCATGAAAATGGGAGCCTGAAGCTGGCTTTGAAGAGCAGGCTCTGTGAAACAACATGGTCAGGTCTAAAAAGGGGTGTTTTAGACTGTTTAGTAGTCTGTACTTCTCATGAAATCCCAATTCTGGAATATCTCTTCTTAAAACTCTGCTTTGTGCTGTGTTATTCCTGCTGTTAATGTAAATACACAATTGCAACCTGGTGTCACCATACTCCTTATTAATAGGGTGTGTCCTTCCTGACATTGTCCAGATGAATTGCAGTAAGGAAGAGCAAAAATGTTAAGCAGAAGAAGACAAGCATCTGCTCTTAGCTTATGGCATCGAAATTAGTGGTCACATGAGGCTGCAGCCAATCACAGGCCTCAGTGGTCACATCCCATTTATCCAGAAAGAGACCACTGAAGAGTTTGAATAGCTGAAGGGTCTCGGGACTGATCAACATGATGTTATCGGCTCGGAGCATCAGGAGTGGCGGTTGTGCTGGAACAGAAGGTTTTTTTTTAGCCTCTATTTAAGCCTCTACTTGACCTTTTGAGAAAAGTTTTGGTATAAGTAGCAATCTCTTCAAAGAGGTAACAGCTGGTAACATTTTTCTTGCTGCTACTTTTGGTGAAAAATTAAAAAAATATGCACATGCTCACATGTGAAATTCTCAGTGCTCATGATCCCATAATCTTAAACTACATGTGCACCACACTGGTTTACAGTCAGATTTTTAAGCGGACTCAGTATTTAGAATCCACAAAAATCTGTCTGTGAATCATCCCCATACATTCACCGGCCACTTTATTAGGTACACCTGTCCAACTGCTCGTTAACACTTAATTTCTAATCAGCCAATCACATGGCGGCAACTCAGTGCATTTAGGCATGTAGACATGGTCAAGACAATCTCCTGCAGTTCAAACCGAGCATCAGTATGGGGAAGAAAGGTGATTATTTGAGTTGCCTTTGAACGTTGCATGGTTGTTGGTGCCAGAAGGGCTGGTCTGAGTATTTCAGAAACTGCTGATCTCCTGGGATTTTCATGCACAACCATCTCTAGGGTTTACAGAGAATGGTCCGAAAAAGAAAAAACATCCAGTGAGCGGCAGTCCGTGGGCGGAAATGCCTTGTTGATGCCAGAGGTCAAAGGAGAATGGGCAGACTGGTTCGAGCTGATAGAAAGGAAACAGTGACTCAAATAGCCACCCGTTACAACCAAGGTAGGCAGAAGAGCATCTCTGAATACACAGTACGGCGAACTTTGAGGCAGCAGCAGAAGACCACACCGGGTGCCACTCCTTTCAGCTAAGAACAGGAAACTGAGGCTCCAATTTGCCCAAGCTCATCGAAATTGGACAGTAGAAGATTGGAAAAACGTTGCCTGGTCTGATGAGTCTCGATTTCTGCTGCGACATTCGGATGGTAGGGTCAGAATTTGGCGTCAACAACATGAAAGCATGGATCCATCCTGCCTGTACAACGGTTCAGGCTGGTGGTGGTGGTGTCAATGGTGTGGGGAATATTTTCTTGGCAGTCTTTGGGCCCCTTGGTAACCAATTGAGCATCGTTGCAACACCTTGTGGAATCTATGCCACGAAGAATTGAGGCAGTTCTGAAGGCAAAAGGGGGTCCAACCCGTTACTAGCATGGTGTACCTAATAAAGTGGCCGGTGAGTGTAGACCTCAATAGAAAATGTGTGCTGTTCAATTTAATGGGGCAAACGAAATCCGAAAAACAAGAAAAAAACTGAGAGCACTCCTGGGTGCATTACAAAGCGCAGGCGGGACTTTGTAATGCGCCTGGGATCGGGAGGTGGGGCGCACTAGAACCATACGAAGCTATAGATTTACACTCACCGGCCACTTTATTAGTACACCATGCTAGTAACGGGTTGGACCCCCTTTTGCCTTCAGAACTGCTCAATTCTTCGTGGCATAGATTCCACAAGGTGTTGCAACGATGCTCAATTGGTACCAAGGGGCCCAAAGAGTGCCAAGAAAATATTCCCCACACCATGACACCACCACCACCAGCCTGAACCGTTGATACAAGGCAGGATGGATCCATGCTTTCATGTTGTTTGACGCCAAATTCTGACCCTACCATCCGAATGTCGCAGCAGAAATCGAGACTCATCAGACCAGGCAACGTTTTTCCAATCTTCTACTGTCCAATTTCGATGAGCTTGGGCAAATTGGAGCCTCAGTTTCCTGTTCTTAGCTGAAAGGAGTGGCACCCGGTGTATCTTCTGCTGCTGTAGCCCATCTGCCTCAAAGTTTGCCGTACTGTGCATTCAGAGATGCTCTTCTGCCTACCTTGGTTGTAACGGGTGCTATTTGAGTCACTGTTGCCTTACTATCAGCTCGAACCAGTCTGCCCATTCTCCTTGACCTCTGGCATCAACAAGGCATTTCCGCCCACAGGACTGCCGCTCACTGGATGTTTTTTCTTTTTCAGACCATTCTCTGTAAACCCTAGAGATTGTTGTGCGTGAAAATCCCAGGAGATCAGCAGTTTCTGAATACTCAGACCAGCCCTTCTGGCACCAACAACCATGCCACGTTCAAAGGCACTCAAATCACCTTTCTTCCCCATACTGATGCTCGGTTTGAACTGCAGGAGATTGTCTTGACCATGTCTACATGCCTAAATGCACTGAGTTGCCGCCATGTGATTGGCTGATTAGAAATTAAGTGTTAACGAGCAGTTGGACAGGTGTACCTAATAAAGTGGCCGGTGAGTGTATAGCTTTGTTAGGGCATTTCTAGGTGCATTACTGCTGGAACAGGTATAGCATTTACCTGAGCCAGAAATGTCGTACAAGGGCTAGAATGCGCCTGATTTATGACCCGCTGTAGACCGGGTTCATAAATCAGGCGCATTTTATGCCATTATTAGGTGCATGAAATTTGGCTTGTGAACGCCAAATTTCATACATGTCGCCCTTTATGTACACCTTTTCTTTTTAAAATTGTTTGTGGATACAGATGTAGAAAACATTACCTTGACAGATAAAACACCATGATGACCGCGGCATAGAATGTTATCTGTACTTTTTCAATGCCTTTCAATGGCCTTTGTTTAGAGATAAGAGTAGATAATACAGAAATATATATCACAGTCCAGCTAATCTCTGCTACATTAAGTCCATTAAGTCCATCCTTTCGAGGTTATCTGCACTTTGTACTTGCACTTACAGATATGTGATGTGAATATTAAAAAAAGGAAGACCTTCAACTCAGAGTGGCAACCTTTTACAGTGGCTGTTAACCCATTATATAAAAATTATGTGGACACCGAGACTTGCTTGTTTTAAAATTTTATTGAACATTTTTGGAATGACATACCTACCTGGTTGAGCCTTGGAGTATGTTCACACGGCATATTTGTAGTCCGTATTATGGGGCGTTATTGCGCTACAATACGCCCCAAGTAGGGGCCACGTATATGGTAATTCATAGCTCTCACTGAGAGCTATGATTACCTGCCAGGAAAGTGAAAGCCTATCCTAGCTGGGAACAAAGCGTTTTAGAAGTACGCTCTGGCCAGCATGTACTTCTAAAGCACCTGGCAAATAGCGGTGCATACAGTACGCACTGCAATACGTTATTTGAATATATCCTTGGGTTTCATTACATTTGTATTATTGTTTAACTTTAAGGGATAAAGGACCGTTCATTTTATACCCTATATGGAGTCCTTGGTGGGATAAACAGACTGATGTGGTTATCTTTGTATTTTAGATATTGCAGTAATGGTGATGTCCCATACTATCACAGGCAACTAATTTCTGGATGTAGCAATGACATGCCATACATACTTATCAATTCTGAAGCACCTCAACTAGACAGAATGTAGAGCTGGGAAAAAGACTACCACTATGGAGTATTTAGTACAATTTGGTTGCCCATTTATTCGAAAGAGTGCTCAAAATTGCTATCCTAATGCTGCAGAGAACATTTGTGGCCACCTGCAGTTTCTCCTTATAATATCAGCTGATCACCTATGGTTAAGCAGCCAGATCCAGCTAGCGAGTTGCCAGGAGTCTATCTTAGAAGAAAGATTTGTCTGGACAGGTACACCCCTCTACATCTGCTATACCCTCTATATCCTCTAATACATTTTACATAAGGGAAGTAAATGTATAACCCCTCCCCTCCCCCCAAGTAAACAGACTATAGTTTCTACTTTAGAAGGCTATTTGGTTTTCACAGAGACTGTGGAGTCATTTAAAAATGAATGCTTTACTGTTTTCTTCTGTTGTCTTATGTCATTATGTTATTCTATGTACACGTGATGTTATGTTATATGCTGGTTTTAGTGTTGAGTGCACAGTAAAAAGTTCTAGTTCGATTAGAACCTCGAACTTTTGTGAGTTCGGTTCGAAGTTCTAACCCCGAACTTCGAACCCCATCAAAGTCAATGGGAGAAGACGTGACAGAAAAAAATTGAGAGGCAAGGGCATAGCTATAGGAGGTGCAGCAATAGCAGCTGCTACGTGGTCCTACATCCTGATGGGGCCTAAAAGCCCCTTTGACACATAGGAGATTTAGAGACAGTGTGTTATACAATTAGTGAACCGCCAAAACTGCAAAAACTGAACTTTTGGGCACTGAGTATGATTTAGCAAATTCAAGCACTCTGTATAATATATATCCATGTATATGAGAGTCAGGCATTATGTGAGCCTGCAAATGTCACCAAATAACAGCTGCTGGGTGTGGGAAGATACCGCCAGCAATACCAAACTCCCTGACTATTGATGTCTTTGGAGAGGAAAATGCTTTCTAACTAACTGTACAGTATAGAGAGTGAGCTGAAAATGGCGTTCGCAAGGCAATACAGTGAAATATATATAACATGGTCATGTGATTTTAGCAACCAACAAGAGCCCTACACCTCAGTGATGATGTTTTTGACAATTCTCTGTGCTCTGCCGCCAAAAGTGCAGAAAAGTGATTGCATGTCCGCCAAAAGCACAGAAAGCTGCTGAAAATTAAACTGAAAATGGCACGTCGAACTTTACTCGAACGAACAGTCAAATGTTTGGTTCAAGTTCTAAAAATTCAAGAAGTTCTATTAGAACTTAACTTTTCTAGAACAGTTCAATCAACACTAGCTGTTTTTAAATGCTTTGGTTACTGGGACCAGCAGGTTGTGGTCCTAGGTGGCACTGCCATGCCCTGTCACAGTGGTTGGCAGCGAGAATTGTTGGTTTTTTGGTTGTCATTGAGCAGGAGGAGTTTCAAGGACTGGATTAGATCAAGGAACAGACTGATAATGATGTGGCCATTTAAAGGGAACCTGTCACATAGGTTGTGCCCCCCTTGATGAGGGCAGCACAAGCTAGTGTCAGACCTGCTGTTCCCAGTGTGGTGTCCCTTATTCTGTAAGATGCTGTAGTTTTAGAGCATTCACACCTCAAATCTTATTCATGATCAGGTGTAAGCTCCACCCACCAAAGGCTAGCTCCACCCACTGACAGTTATTCACATGTTTCTACCTATTCAAAGTAATAGGTTTGTCAGTTGAGGTGGGCGGAGTTTGGAAAAAAAGTGACACTCTGAAGGACTCTTCGAATGACTCTTCTGGCTGAAAACTGCAGATTTAAGCATTAAATACACGAAAATTACAGCATCTTACAGAATAAGGAACACAGCGCTGGAAACAGCAGGTCTGACACTACCTTGTTCTGTCCTCAGCAAGGGGGCAAAAACTATGTGACAGGTTCTCTTTAACTATCAGCCCCAGAATTCTGCTACATAATGCTGAGAAGAAGGGCAGTGAAGAATAAGTGTGTTATGGCACTGAGGGGCAGAGTGCATATTGTGCACTTGTGGTGTCAAGGAGACCTGTAAATGGATCATTAGTTTATCGGGGCCAAGGGCCTATCCGTTGGAAACATGTTAATAAACTATCGGCCAAAATGGGCTTGTTCATCTGAGCGCATCAGTGAGCTGGAAGCCAGACGGGAGTTGTCCATTGTGAGAAAGTGGGTGGCCTGGAGATCTGCAGGGACTTTAGTAGTGGAAGAGAATAGCTTGCAGAAATTTAAGTAGGCTGTTCCCAAAGCAGTGTGACTGAGCAAATTACCAGCCTGAGAATGGTCAGTTCTGGGCAGCCTGAGGATGTTGTGAGAGATGTCAGAACAGGACTGGACAGAGTGCGGTAGAAGGGGTTGTTTGGGCTCTAAAAGAAAAGGCCAATTATAGTAATAGTAACAATAGTGGTCTTCTGCTTTTGTGCAGAAAGTTGTATTGCAAGCAAGTTTGGACTGGCCCACAGTGGTGCAGGTGAAACGACGTGTGGGCCCCTTACCATGGCAGACTTGGGGCTGCTTTTCAGAGAGAAAAAGAGGAAGAAAGCAAAAGGCAGAATGCAAGAGTCATGTGCAGTGTGTCTAGTCATGTACAGTAGCTTTGGAGTGGGTCCCCAGAATATAATTCACTTTTGGGCCCTTGACAACGCAATCTGACACTGGTTACAAGGTTGAGCTGTTAGTTATTAAATAAGGTAGTGTTGAATTGTCATTGTCCAAAGGTCTCTGTGAAATTAACATTGTCCCAAGGTTTCTCTGAAGTCATTTCAAAAAATATATATTTGTCATTTTAAGACTATTTAAGTTACACTCTATCTGCCTACCGGTAGCTTCTGTGTCCTGTGTGACAACTGTCACCATCAAGAATTTTGTGCCTCTGTTATGTAAAGGCAAAAAGAAAAAAAACATAGGGGGATATGTATGAACAGGGCTACTCCAGTTTTCTGGTGTACTTTGCGCCAAAAAAAACTGTCATATAGATGTATGAACAGTCGTACGTCCAAACTTGCCACATTCTAAGCCAGTCATGGCAATTTTGAATGCAACAAAAGTGCAGCAAAATATACTATGCAAGGAATACCAGACGCCACCCACATACGACACTTTCATACATTCAGGTCCTTTATATCCTAAGAAAAAGCCAGTTAGAACTCCTTCAGCACCAAACTCATGCCTGTTGCCCATAATGTCTTAATAAAAATGTTCTGCAATTGTTTTTCTGAAAAGGAGAGTGGGGGCACTCAACCACCGTGTTGCATTACACTAAACACCTGTCTAAGGGGGTAGTGTTTTCTCTTGTGGAGATTGCCAGCTGGCATGGGGTGTCTTATTGCGCAAGTATCTTCCGGGGAACAAGGAATAAAATTAGCTCTCTGCAAAAAGGAAAAAAATGGGTCCCGTGCCACTTCCTTCTGGAGGAGAGCTATTTTACATACTGAACACCTGTGCATTAAATGAGAATATCTTGCTTCATTTTATACATGGTTCTTTAATCTAAATGATCAATGTCATATCTAAAATATTCTTATCCAAAAGAAAGATTAAGAAGTCCCTGCTTCTTAAGACTGACTTAAATAAATCCTGTCTGGAAGTACACACCAGATCTTGATTTTAATGATAAGAACAGAAATGGCCAGGGAGGTAATTAACTTAAGTAGTGGTAGCAGCAATTGCTGGACCACAGACACAGAACTATTTCCCTTAAGAGAAGAACACTTGGACAGATCTACAATTGACATTTCAGAGCCTAGAAAACCGGTCACTGGTGATGTGTGCCACATTTATGAGACTTCGGAAGCATTTATAATAGTTTTTTTTTACAAACTTTCGCTCTTTTTTATAGGGCCTCCATTAAGAATAAAAATATCAAACGAAAAAATGGAAATCATTTTAAGGGGTTTTGCCACAAGTAAAATTTATGGGGATTTTGAAAATTAAATAATAAACATTTTCACCATTCACATTTTTAAAAATTTTCGGGACTGTTTTTTGTCTTAGCTGCTCCTTTAGTGATCCATTGTTTACAGCTCGTCTCCAGGGGATACGACCAGGTCTGAGAGCTTCACCTCTCCTCTCAGGAAGCACAAGTTTTTAAAACCCCCAGGTGCTGTCATTCTACTCCTGTCCTCTGTACTTCTTATATTAGAAAAACATGCAAATAAATAAAAAAAAAAGAAACCCAATCAGTGTGTGCATTGACAAAGAGAAAAAAATCCAAGGGTTTGGGGTTCCTGCAGGATTTGAACTGAGGACCCTTTTCCTCCATTTTACCTCTGACTAAAATGTGCACTTACAGTTCTACCATAAAAAAACCTTTTTTTTACTAAGAGGAAAAAGGGCCCGTGATGTCATGCAATTCCAAAAAATCACACATCCCCCCCTTTTGAGCACACAGAGCTGAAGACTGGATGCAGGAGGTATGAAAAAGGAAAAGACAAACCCCTTTAACAAACATGAAAAACCTAATTCTAAACCACGATTTATCTTAAAACATTGTCTCACAGATAAACTGCCCATTTTTTTGCCATCATCCTATTACCTGTACCAAATGCTATTTAGCAATTTTTGCCAAAGATCAGCTATTTCCCCTAAATGAGTGATTATGTTTTGATTGGCAACTTATTTAGAACTTTTTTCGTTAATGTTGTTTGCAAATTTTCAAGGGAAAGAACTCTGTTCATGTAAACACAGCAAATTCTGTGAAAATCACTGCAGACTTGATTGATTTAAAGTATCTAATCTTTTTAACGCATTCCTGCTATATTGGGTTCGAGGTGTAAATACATATTACAAGAACTGGCAGCTTCTCTTTGCATCTGTCTTTAGAAGAATAGGGGCAGGCAAGTGAATATTGCAAGGAACTGGTGATTCTGAGAATAATCTACATTTTCATTTCTAGGTATACTACTGGGAAAATGAGCAACATATATGAATCAGCAGCCAACACCCTTGGAATCTTCAACAGTCCATGTCTCACTAAGGTGGAATTGAGAGTTTCTTGCAAGGCGATATTGGACAGGGATGCACTCTCCAAGCCAGATCCCTGTGTTATCCTGAAAATGCAGTCCCATGGACAGTGGTTTGAGGTAAGAGTACAACATTGTGTATGGTAATGTTTGCTGTTAGTTTTAATTTGGTAAAAAATATGTATGTGGGCTGAATGTTTGCGTCATCACGATGGTATTGGGTGCAAAATGAAAAAATTTCTACTCTCCAGAATACACCAATGATCACTATTGGGTTCCAAGCCTGTGTTCAGGCATGGACTGCTCCACAGGGAAGCAGTATGTGCAGTCAATACTGTAGTTGTAGGGTGGGTCCCAAGCACCCAAGCCCAAGACGACCTGTGAACCTATTTCATTCAATAATAGTTGTGGCAGATCGAATGCAGGTAGTCACATGTTTCTGCACTAGTTGGAGTAACTCAGGAGTTCTGCAAGCAACACGCCACCAAGGTTACATGGCCTTGGTGGGGTAGGAGTCATCCATATATAGTGTCAGCTGCAGTAAGCGGTTGGCAGCCATTTATAGTTAGTTTGGCTGTTCTGGGTTGGCTCTTATTGGGAGTAGACAGTGTGTTGGATGGGTGCCTACTCCCCATGTTCCAGGACAGGCTTTTGGAAGGTCCTTGGAGGCCTATAAAAAGCCTGTTACTCCAGATGTCCGGGGGGGCATAGTTGCTACCTGGACGTTTGGAGCAGTAGAGCTGAGGAGAGCGTTCTGGCCCACTAAGACTTGAGGGAAGCCTGTACCGTGTTTATGGTGCTGGACATTAGGTCCAAACCACCGATAGACAGGGTCTGTTATTGTGTTTTAGTTAGTGGCTAGACGGCCTGAGGTTTATTTTGCTTATGTATGTTGTATTCTCCTGTGCCTCAATAAAGCTGGCTGAGGCCAGGTTAAAGAGAAGTCTGGTGTCAGAGTGTTGGTGTGCCAAACCGTCTTACAAAGGACAGCGATCCTTAAGCTGAGTAACCTCCGAGACAGTTCAAGATGGTGACTGGACCAAAGTAAGGTCTCAGATAGTATTAAGGTAAAAAAAATAAAAATTGATGGATTTATATACAGTTTCTCGATGATTCTCATAAAGCTTAAGGGTGAATGCACATGAGGAATTTGTTGTGGAGTTTACAAATGTCAAGGTCATGTAATGGAAATTTTCTGTGTGGAAATTGACATGTAGTGCAGATTTTTAAATCCATAGCAAGTCAATATCTGCCATGGATTTTAAGGACCCACTGCGGATTTTCCCATTAACATAAATGGGAGTAGTCAAAATCACAATAAAATCCGCAATAAATCAGCAACAAATCTACACCAAAATTCACAAAATCTGTTGGTAAATTTACCTGCTTATTCTTGCAGAACATTTCTGCAGAAAATCTCTCCCACATGAATTCACTCTTTAAGTACCCATTGATAGTTTACTCTGTACATAGATAAATGAAAAGTTTGTAAGTAGAACTCCCAAATCTTTAAGGCAGGTTTAGTTTAGTTACACATCAACTCTTATTATGTGAGGCTTTGTTCAAATCTGCGCGGAAGGTTCTGTTAGTCTTTCAGCAGGACAGTGTACAGAAAACCTAGGCAGGTAATGTCACACAGATGTGGTACATCTATTCCAAAACAAGAATTTCTTGTAATCAGGTTGATCTAATTGCAAAATTCTATTTTTTATGTAATTTGTGGACAGAGGTCAATGCAGTTGAGAATCTAACTCCAGTGCATAGCTTTGAGATATATTTAAAAAGACTCATGGAAAAAGAGCCAGTACTTAGCTTTGAGATAAGCACAACTTTGTGTGGAATCATATAGATAATTACAGATCATCAAAATATTAGGTTCTACACTCTGGTCTAATTAATTCCTAAAATATTTTTATCGTAGTCAAAACACAGTTTTTTCTTGATTCAAAGCTTCCCTTATATAACAATGGAGTTAATAAATAACTGTCTGATTCCCTGCAGCCCCCACTAGGGGGAGCTAAGGAGCTTACTGTATACACTTTTATTATTGAATTCAATATATCCC
Source organism: Phyllomedusa bahiana (assembly GCA_025379985.1). Classification (NCBI taxonomy): domain Eukaryota; kingdom Metazoa; phylum Chordata; class Amphibia; order Anura; family Hylidae; genus Phyllomedusa; species Phyllomedusa bahiana. The sequence goes on from JAODAL010040170.1 coordinate 26,588, forward strand.
TCCTATGTAGTGTTGTTCACTCCTATATAGAGAGCTTCCCCAAGTGATTGCTGCAAGCAGACAAAATTTAAAAATTTACCTGTATGAACATGCAGAGAATTTGAAGCTCAATATAAGCATTTTGGAATTTTGGACCTAGTTAGGTATTACAAATAAAACCATTGTATTTAAAGGCTGACCTTAAAAGGGGTTGTCTAGTCCGGTAAAATTTTCTTTAATATGGAATTCCTAAGCACCCTGGAATCCCATGCATTAATTACACGAAGCATGTATCAATTAAAAAAACTAGAGCAACTCTAGTTAAAGGGGTAGCCCCACCGTAGAGTTTGATGGCATGTCGCTAGGCTATTAGATATTGGCAACAGGCCCCAGAAAGTTTCATCTGAGAATGGAGAGCTGTTGAGCTTGTTCATGACTCTCCATTCTGTTCTATGGGAAATCCAAGTAAAGCTGAGCACAGTGCTTGGTTGTACTCGTAATCTCCATAGAACAGAATGACTCTAACTGGTTCCCATGTTTTGCAGGCATGCCCATGGGTGACAGAGGGAGCCTCTTTCTTCTGTTTACCTCCTGGATGCCGCAGACGCTGTGCACCGTGGACACTTAGGTGGTTAATTGGCTGGGATCAGAGCTAACGCTACTCCAAGCCACTGCAGTGGGAGCCTAAGTGTACATTACAGCCAATTCCAGCTGCTGATGATGTGAGCCCGCACCTTTCCAGCCCTGTATATGTACAGTGCCCAGGAGACTTACCCACCCTTCTGGGGTCTTTAAGAGCTGGCAAGTGTACAGTGTGGACTGACCACCGCTCCAACCCCTTTTGCTATGCCACTGGCAAACTCTCAACACAGAGCTATATCTCAGAACAAGCACTTTAATCCACACCTGGTTACCTAACCCAGCATGATTTATAGAACAACTAGCATCATCCAATCCTCTCTACTGAGTTCAGAGGTGTGTGTTACCTAGTCAGTTGATCTGTTCTGAAAAGTTGTTTAATGTGGATGCATAGCATAGGCCTCACAAAAGATCTGACATGATGGAGAGAATGATACCGTTTCCCCAAAAATAAGACATAGTGGATTTTTAGTTATGAAATTCAGAGTTTGGCTGCTTATGCTGATGTTTGTGATGAGATCACTACAGTGTATAAATACATGTGGATGTTTTGTTCAACAATATATGTGAATTATTGTTCATTGAAAAAAAAAAAAAAAAAACATCCCCTAAAAAAAGTCTTAGCTCTCCTTTAGAAGCAAAAATTAATATAAGACCCTGTCTTATTTTCAGGGAAACAGGGTATGGTAGGATTATTTCTGCCATTCATAACACTGCAGTTTTGGGATCTTGTTATGATACACAAAATGCACATACTCCAGTGTGACTGAATGGAGCAGGTCTATCTCCTGTGTGTTTTGGGATTAAAATCCAGAGGTGCAGAGGAGTAGATCCTGGAACAATTCTGAGCAGTACAGAGAGGGGAGAATAACCTGTTTTTCTATTTTTTCTCATCCTGGCCACATCTAAAGAATGTTACTGGAATGATAACACTGAGCAAAGTGTACAACAAATGTAACAAAACTGTATTTTTTTAATAGTTGCTATTCAAATACAAAGAGGTTTACACTGTTCAGATATGTTCTTTATTATGTAAATAGCCCACTGTCTTTAGGCAAATCAATATTTTACTAAATAGCTAATTTATGGAAAAATATTGAAAAAAAAACTTCTCTTTGAAAAATTAAAAATGATTTTGTTTGAGGGGATTTATTTAAAAAAGTTTTGTATCTTCTCCTTTACGGTGCTATTACAATTAATTTTGCAGTGAAGGTACCTGTCACATTTAATCAGCCTCCTTACATAACATTGCTCATGTTTCTTGTCTGTGCTTTACTGTAGCTTTCTCATTCATCGAAACAAAAATGTATCACGCTGGAAATAGAGATTGCTCATCATTTCAAGTGTCACCAGGAGCATTCACAATCTGTTTAATTGAAAGAATATCATTAAAACACACATTTCTCACACCCTAAAGCATTATTGTAACTTGTTAGTTTTTTAAAAATTCCCGCACTTCTTCTTTTTCCCTGTCTTTTGCAGATAAAAACCCGTAGATGTACAGGAGAGATAGGTCTTTGAAGAAGCGTTCTGTTATCTGTCACTGTTTCTGCATACCTTGCAAAATAAAAGAGCCTTTTTTTTGGGTTTTGGAAAAGGGGGGTTTCCTGCACCTTGTGTAGATTGTTCCAAAATGAAAAGCCAACACAGCTGGGAATCTGCAGTAACGATTTTCTATGTGTGTCAACTTCAATAGAACCATAGTAACCATGCGGAATTAGAAACTGTTTTTTAAAATAAAATTGCTTATATCATATAGAAATGGGCAAATGATATTGGATAGAAATACAGCATAGTTCATCTTATGTAGACAGTTTCTTCAAGATCATTCTGTAATGTGAGTTAGTTTAAAAGGGGTTTTTTATCTTCCTTTCAACTGTTTTAGCATCTTTACTGCAGTTTTTAGACACATTAAATTTCTCAGTATTCTTTCTTAAAAGTTGGGAGTGAATTTGCAAAAGTGTTTGAAAGAAATAGCCAATTGTTTTCTAACTTTTTGTTTGGTACGCCGTGTTTGGAAAATTTTAAAAATAGGGTTTGAATACATAAAAAATCCCCTTTGAATGTTATTCCACTTGAGGAATTATTACTAGCCAAAATCAATGCACGGGGGATATAGAGCGATAAATTTATGCAACAAACGGGGTTGGGCCACAAGCAAACCCAAAAACCAAAAAAGGAACCCATATAAAATGTTAAAAAAAACTTTATTAATTTACATAATCAAAAAAATGAAAAAACACCAAAATGACACATAAAGATAATCTTCAAAAAAACTACAAAAAACAGTACTCCCACCCGAAACAAAAAATAAATGTTGGGCAGGAATCCGGGGTCACACCCAAAAAATTATGAAATTTCATGTAAGAAGAAAAACCCCATTCCGTATAAAAAAATATATATAATTGAAAAACCCCACTGGCCAAATGCAAAACAATCCATACCACAGAAGGGGTCCCAATGGGATGATGGAAATGCCCAAATATTTTCAGGGATCTCCTGCCGCACGGAGATCCACTGCCCTACCCTTTGGGGCTTTTCATCACCTTTTGGGGACCCCTCTTCGGGGTATGGTATTGTTTGCATTGGCCCGGGGTTGTTTTTCACTTATATTTTTTTTTCATAGGAGGGGGTTTTTTTTTCTTACATAAATTTTTCATATATTTTTTTGGATGTGCCCCCTGGTCTCCGTGCCTAAAACATTTATTTATTGTTATTGGGTGGGGTACTGTTTTTTGTTTTTTTTTGTTATTTCTTTTGATGTCATTTTTGGCGGTTTTATCATTTTGGATTATGTAACATTAATAAAGTTTTTTACACTTTATTGGGTTCCTTTTTTTGGTTTTTTAGGAATTTTATACTAAAAACCAAAGGGGGACATTTTTATGAAATGGTTGCACCAATTTCTGGTCTTTTCAACCGTATCGCCAGCCTTGTTAAAACTTTTTTAAATCCCCCACCTGCGGCGCTTTGTAATGTGCCGATCTCGGGACGGTGGGAGCGGGGGGCATAGAACCGTAGCGAAGCAACAATTTAATAAAGCTTCGCTACAGCATTTCTAGGACATTTCAGTGGAACAGGTTGAAGCACTTTCAATGGGTATACCCTGACCCAAAAAGTCCCCTAGGTAGAATTGCCTGAAATTTAAAAACCCGCTGTCGGAGGGTTCATAAAACAGGCGATTCTTTAACCCTTATTATGCAAAAAAATTTGGGGTTCAAAACGCTAAATTTTTATGCTGCGCCTATACAGTGGTGCTTAAAAGTTGTGAACCTTTTACAATTTTCAATATTTCTTCATTAATTTGAAGATTTCAAAAAACTACATCAGATGTTAGGGATGGTTTTGTAATTATTTTCCACCCGATAGCGCCCAAAAACTTTTCTTTTAAGGTCCTTATATCCCTTTATTTTGTTCAAACGGTTGTGTTCAACTTTTTACAGTCCCTTTTTCTTTATTTGAAATAGGACGTCCGCTTATATTTGTTGTCCTATTGCTTAAAAATACCTGATTCTAATTCCACCTTCGAATGATCTGCTAATCCTAAAGGTCCACATACATTTGTTCTAACACAGATATGGGATCTTGAATTTTTTGAACACTCAAGGAGTGGCCGAGTCTAATATTGTCTCCACATTTGTTTGGTCTAGTTTCCTTATTTAAAATGGGAACAAAAAAGGGAACAATGTTTTGAACCTTTTTCTTTTTTTTGACAATCTCTTGGGTGTCCATCATAAATTTTGAAATTTTAACTATTTAGCAAAGCTTAGTTATTTAATTCTGGAAAGCCTTCATTGTTACAGGAGGACTGGGCATTACCAACCAGGGGGTTCCCGTGGGCCAAATTTCTTGTGGGTTTTTGCTGCCTCCGTATTGTTTAGGTATAGCAGCAACAGTAATGGTGGTCACAGACACCAAGGTGGGATGGTAACAAAAAATTTTTCATTATTGAGCCTGCAAGGTCCTGGCAGGGGGTACACCTTACATCTTTTCTTTTCGACTACAGTGTTCATCCCCCTCCCTGACCTGAGCGGACACACGTTCTCCCCTTGCCCCAGTGTCAGTTCAAAAAATCTCACTCCCGGCTCCTGGAAGCCAGTGCGTCTATTACTCCTTTCCCCTACAGGCAGCCCCAAAACCACCCCTCCTCCCCCCGTCCCAAAAAAAATCCCTGGTGAGTTAGCTGACCCCACAGGCAGTACTCGACAGCTCACATAATATTTTTAATGGGTTATGGTCGATTTTCAGTCCAAATAAAAACTTACTGCTCTGATGGGGTTATTTCAGCCCCTATTGCACACCCGTAAACACCCTGTAGGGGCTTGCTTTGATTTCTTTTTTGGGGAATAATTACCCCTTTTCGTTCTATCTTTCCCCACAGAGGTGATACATAAAGGGGATAATAGGTGTTAAAATGACCCATCAAAAATTAAAGGGACATTTCCATCTGCTTATTTATGACTTATCCACAGGATGTGCCATAAATTTCTGGTAGACACAGGTCCAGGGTTGGGTTCAGGGGTAGGCGAAGTAAACACTTGGCTACAGCGACTCTTAACATCAAATGTACAGGATCACAATTTCATGAAAAATATGGCATCTCATGAGCAGGATGTCAAGATGAAACATAAGTGGAGTCTGTGACCATAATCCCTACACCCTCCAGAATAAAAGAGCCAGAGTCCTTGGTTATTCTCAGTACAGCACTATATTGTGCATAAGCAGAAAGATAATAGGAACATCTTATTAACCCTTGAAATAATTTCATACATGGAAGTTTAAGCCCATTAAACCCCCTTATATTGTTGTCAGAAAAACCGCCTAGTTATCTGTTGGATCCTACAGGCAACCAGTCATGTGCAACAAAGGTAGATGAGTTTGACATGACATACATAAAAATAAAAAATAAAAATAAAAATAAAAAAACTTTTTTTTTAAAATGTAAAAAAATTAATAAAGATATTTTATTACAATTACAATTAAATAAAGTGTAGGAGAGTGTATCCCAGCTTGGATATCTGGAAAAAAATAATAATAAAAAAAAAAATTGTTCAAAGATAATCGCATACAAATCAAAATATATTTCAAAATCCACCTACTCTGAGCGGAGGGTAAATATGTATTAGCACTTGACTATTTATACACTGTGTGTCCACCATTTGCTTGATTGAAAAAGGCTCTGCTAGTAGCCGAAACGCCACCTGTTGATATGGAGTACAGCTCCACTTTTTTTTTCACTAATTAAACTTTTGTGAGTGCTGCAAGTTTTTTTCATTTGTGTAAGCATTGACATGTGACAGAGGTCTTATGCTTGCTGGCACCCAGCTTCATATTGATTGCAGGGAGTGCTTCCTATTTTTCACTAATTAAACTTTAATAATAGTTAGTTTCCAATAAATATTTTTATCATTGTGGGAGGAGCTTTGTTTTGTAATCTTGACGACTTAACTCAGTATATAAGAATCGATAATTGCATATGGCTGGATAAATTACTGGCCCAGTAGTATTTATGTTATGCAGATAGCAATCCCTTAAAGGGGTTTTCTCACCACAGGCTTTCGCAGACTTGAGCTCTTACAACTTCAAATCCAGGGGCAGGTCTCTCCTACCAGTAGGCTTGTCTTCCATTCACTGAAGATTGGTGACATCATCATTCTGTATGAGCAGTAGAAGGGAGAGGATGCCACAGCTCTGCAGACCTCCTGCAATGGGCAGTTCTCATGCCTACAGAGCTATCATCTCCCTCCACAAGTTCCTTGTAACTATAACACCTGTATTGGTGTAAACAGTTATACATAGAGCCTGAAATTATTAAACAAATGTGAGAAATGTGTATAAGGCTGTGTTATATGGGGGGGGGAGAGTGAATCTAGCAGATAGACAATCAGTAATTGCCCAGATCCTTCACATAGGGCTATCACTGGGAGATGAGTATAAAGGAGCACAGACAGCCTTTATTATACAAACACAGCAATCAAAGAAAGCTGAGGCAGCTAGTTTCACTTTCATTTTCCACAGCTCAGAGAAGAGTAAGCACAGAATGCAGGCAGCCAATTACAGTGCAGAGTGCATTTCCCGACCAGGGGTCGTGTCCCAACAGGACTGAACTAAATATTAGGCAGCCAGTCACAGCAAAGGGGGTGTGACCTGACCTCAAGTTGTTGATTTAGCTCTAGACACTCACAAATTAGCTCATATCTGTTATACTAAATGATTTAGGTAATACAAACCAAGTGTTTATTTTTACTGTCCCCATCATTACAGATATGATCTTTGTAACGCGAAAACCCCTTTAAAGGTGTTTCCCATCTGCCAACTTTCTGGTCTGATGCCCGCTTATTACTGTCAACGGAAAACAGAGTGATGGCCATTCTTGTGTCATTTCCATATACAGCTCAGAGAGTGTGTGCAGGAAGTTAGCAGGTAGAAACACCCACTTCATTTTTAAATGTAGAAATATGCAGTAATGACAAATGAAAAGTAAAACTTTTTTACAATGCATGGATAAGAAAACTTGTACAGTAAACACAAGGCGAATTCTGTATTTCCTTTTTCTGGTCTGTCACCTATATACCACCAACATATTCCACAGTGCTGTACAGAGATTGTCATCACTCACATAAACTCCTGTTTCTAATCTAAGACAGATAGATACACACTGAGGAAGGTGATTACCCTATTAGTATGATTGAAATAGTATATTGACACTCATTTCTACCCTAAGTACTGTGCATTGAGCAGTGTAAAATTGTCTGACACAGAGTGGACTAAGGGAATTTAAAGAGAAGCTGGTGCACTTAAAGAGCAACTGTGACATCTCCTGACATGTCTGCTTTAGTAAATACTTGTTATCCACATAAAGCAACAGTTCTGCCGCATCTGCTCTTATAACTTTGTCTTCTGCTGTTCCTCAGTTGATCCATCTAGAAGTTTATTACTGAAACTGTCAGATGGGTGTTACCAATTGAGGGAGGGGCTGAGGATAAGGGTTTTTGGATGGTTTTTCAGATTGTTTGCGGTTTTAGAAACAGTGTTTAAACCTGCAAGCAACGCTCCCCCATATACTTCAATAGAAAAACAGTTTAGCAGTCCCCACTGAACTGTTTTTCCGCTGGGCGGTTTTTCACACCGCCGACGGTCCGAAAAACATAGAACCGGTTTCTAGACTGAAAATAAACATTGGAGACAATGTAAACCGCTCAGAAAGTGAGTTTGCGGTTTTTGGGCGGTTTTCGGTTTTTGCAAAAAAAAAGTGAAGAATGATCCTATCTATAGTGGGGGTGTTTTTGCAGGTCCTTTTGCACTTCTTTAACACAGGAAGGTCCTGCAGAGCACTTCAGTATGAACGAGAGTCTATGAATCCTCTTTTTAGCCTAAACTAACACATTTTTTAAGCTGTTAACATGAACATGTGCTTAAAGTGAAAGTGAAAAAGTTGTCCTTTGTTCATCATTAACTAATCCTATAAAAATATATGTCCGGGATACCATGCAAAAAGATATAATAAAACAGACATTTCAGAAGATGTCACAGGTCCTTTGAAAATGCACAAGTTATTAGCTACTTCATTTATAAACTTTACGATTAAAATATTTCTACATTGTTACTTTTATCTACATTGGGTCATGTTGTATGTAGACATGGATGCAGCCCTGCTCTCTATACTGTGTAACACACACTTCTACAGCAAGTAAACCTAATTCTGAACATCTGCTCCTTAGTGTCTATGTGAATGTGTGAATGTGAGGACAAGTCACCAAGAGCTGTGACAGACTTGCAAATTCACACCTTTCACATTTTTGCAAATTCTTTAGATTTAAATTTAGATGTAGAAGTTTTAAGATCATCAAGTATAGAAGACATTTTATATTAACAATTACTTCTCCAGACTCAGATGAGGAATATAATATATTAAGGGGGTTGTTTCACTACAAGAATTGCTTTTTATGTTAAAGATCTTGCAAAAACTAGTCATATTGCAATATGTGTTCATTAACAGTCTCCTGCCTATTCTGAGATATCCCCTCTTGTATGGGCTGCATCTGCTCTTCAGGAAGCTATAGCTACAGACCTGTTTGATCTCTCCTGATAAGCTGCCACTGCTTGTTGCTATAGCTACAGACCTGGGGTCCTCAGCAGCTCGTCACTGCAGGCCAATAATAGCCAGTAGAAGCCAGTAAATTCAAGAATGAAACTAAGAAAACAGGACTGAGGTATGATGAATCAATGTAGTGAGACAACCCCTTTAAGTGTAGCATAATACAAACTACTTAAGTAACCAGCCTTGCAACTATCATTACACTGTCACAGACACAGTCATTTTCCCCAGTCTCATTGCTGGGGATTGAAATACATTTTCCCCTAATAAAGGGGTGGAAGAGCTGGTGGCATCTCATCAATACATGTCCCTACCACCACTGCATTATAGCAGGTGACCTTGCTAGAAGCATGAAGTCCAAGCAGAGCCAAACACAGACTGTTTGACATCTGTAGCATCTGTTGTTTTAAAAGTCAAAACATATTAGGGTGCTGAAAGACTTAAAGGGGTTTTCTCACCATGCTGTTTCGGCCACAATATTTTTATTTTTATGCATCCTGTCTCTTCCTGGTCAGGCTGTGGGTGGTTTTATAGCAGTGAAGAGAGACACGGGCAGACCCAACGGAGACATCCGGTCACTGGTCAATGTAGTTAGTGTAACCTACGATTAGGAGCAGAGTAAAAGGAGACCCCCAATTTTCATCAGACCTCCGAAAAAGCGGTTGGCTTTGAGGGGACTCCAAAGTCTTACCCCAACTGGGTCCTCAAGGTGCACCCAAAAGGTCGAAAGGAGGGTCCCGGCAAAAAAGGGCAAGATAGTGGGAATTGTCAGATGGTGGGGGCGGGGAGCTACTAGTGGGTTGGATCAGGCTTTGGGTTAGGGCAGGGGGACAAAAGCAAGGTCAGGAATATAGTGGAGGGTTATTGGCCTTTTAAATCAGGAAGAGCCAGCGTGTGCAATCCCTAGTGGATGGCTGCAGTATGTGGCAGAAAAGAGAAACAGGAGATGGAGCGGGTAGCAGAGAAGGAGCGAGGGAGAGATGAGCTAGGTGCAGTGAACTAATGCCGGGTGCTGATGTGATATGACCCCTGGGGACCTTTGGGCATCCCCTTACAATTTGTATAGCCTGTATTCACGTACTTCTAATTGCTCTGATGTAGAGCAGGGGAATTCTTTTCTAATTCCAGAGAGCTTTAGACTCAAAAAAAAAAGTTTAATTTACAGAAATTAGTTGTTCACACTCTGTTCTGAAGCTGTCAGCATCCCACCCGTGGGGGGGCTCACTTTTGCCCACAAAGCTGCCAGGTTCCTTATAGCAGATTAAATCTTTCTTGTCTTTTCAACAAAGCAAAATAAAGCAATATATTTGAAAAAAGTCTTTATTTACCTTTCCCTACATGTTGAAAGCTATTCTTTGTAGTGAGAAAACCCCTTTAAAAGACATTGTCCAGTATATGAAAAAATAATATTTTAGCACTGTCAAAAAAATAAAAAGTACTAACCTTTCCCCCTTTACCCCTTTTTTTCAATGGCTCGCATGTCTTCTCCGTCGTTATTTTGGGGAGCAATACTTATTTTTTCAAATTTTTTTTTTTAGCAACCCCCCTTTTAAGGGGTTCTTGGCCTTTTTCATGAAAAATATTCGGAAAAGGGAACAGGGCAGGGGAAACAGGGGAATGAAAGGGCTGCAGCACCCCTTTCCATATTAAATCTGAGCTTTTACTGCCATATGCAGTATATACAAAACTGAGTACTTCCCCCCATTTTTTGAAAATTGTTTATATCTTTTATGGCACACCGAAAAAGCATTTTGATACATATAGACAGTGTAAAGTCTTGTATAACGTGTAAAAATTATTGGCCCTTAAAAACTGACACACCCCTCAAAATTTTTTAAAAAAGGCAACAAAAAGGTAACCATAAATGAAAATGAAAACCA
>JAODAL010040171.1:0-37182 GCA_025379985.1 Phyllomedusa bahiana
CCCCCCCGCCTATGCCACAATCTCTGACATTTTCTCCACTGCCACAACCATCTTTACCAGGACTGTATTGCCACCCACCCTACACTCTGCCATTGTCCACTGTCGACTCAGCTCTGTTTGGGGCTGCTGCCATGGCCCCACACTGTGTCATTTTGAACTCTCTGACCTCATGCGTTGCTCCTCCGCCGCCCCACCCTAGTCTCTGTCATTGTCCCACCTGGCCTACTCCTTTTTTTTGAAACCTCCAGAATGGATTGTGCCACTTCTGACCCATCTGCTGCTGTCCCCGTGCCTGCCCTAGACACTGTTAACTGTGCCACTCGTGGCCTATTCCGTTTTTCCCCCCCTCCAGAATGTCATTGTGCCACGTCTGCCTCATGCTGCTGCTGTGGCGCGTCGGACCTCCACACGTGTCATTACCCACTCTGGGGCCTACTTCTTTTTTGCCACCTCCAGAATGTCATTGTCCACTGTCTCCCTCATGCGCTGCTGTGCTGCTGCCGTGACCTAGACCTGTGTAACTGTGCCATCTTGGCCTTTTTCCCCTGTTTTTTTCCACCTCCAAATTCTTGCACTTCCCCACGCTGTGTGGGGCTGCCGTGACCTCCACACTGGGGGTCTTTGTCCCACCTGTGGCCTACTCCTTTTTTGCCACCTCCAAAGTCATTGTGCCACTGTCTGACCTCATCGCGCTGTGGCCTGCCGTACCTACACACTGTTCATTGCCACTGCCCCGACCTCAGCTGCGCTGGGGCTCTGCCATGACCACACACTGTGTCATTTGCCATTTGTCGACCTCATGCTGCTGGTGGGGCTGCTCCCGTGACCTCCACACTGGTCATTTGCCACTTCTCCCTCATCTGTTGCTCTTTCCCCATCACCTCCACCTCTGTCATTGTGCACCTGTGCCTATCCAGTTTTGCCCCCTAAAATGGATTGTCCCATTTTCTGACCTCATGCTGCGCGGGGCGTGCCGTGACCTAGACACGTGTCATTGTCCCACTCTGTCCCCTTTTCCTTTTTTTTGCCACCTCCAGAATGTCATTGGCCACTGTCTGACCCTGCTGCTGCTGTGCTGTTTGGGACCTCCACATGTTCTTTTTCCCCACTTGTGCCTACTTCTGTTTTTGCCACCTCCAGAATGTCATTGTGCCATGTCTGACCTCATGCTGCTGCGTGGCTGCTGCCGTGACCTACACACTGTGTCATTGTACCACTGTCTGCCCTCATGCGCTGCTGTGGCTGCCCCGTGACCTACACACTCTGTCATTGTGCCACTGTTGACCCATGCGCGCTGGGCTGCTGCCGTGACTTACACACGTGTCATTGTGCCACTGTCTGACCTCATGCTGCTGCTTTGGCTGATCCCCGTGACCTCACACTGTGCATTTCCCACTCTGGGGGCCTACTCTGTTTTTTTCCACCTCCAGTTTTCATTGTGCCATTTCTGACCTAAAGCTGCGCTGGGGCTGCTGCCGGCCTCCACACTGGTCATTGTCCCCCTCGGGCCTACTCCTGTTTTGCCACCTCCAAAATGTAAAAGCCACCCTGACCTCATGCGTTTGCTGTGGCGCTCCCTACCTAACCTTGTCATTGTGCCACTGTCTACCCATCACTGCGTGGCTGATCCCGTGACCTCACACCTGTCATTGTGCCACTGTCTACCTCATGCCGCGTGGTTTTGCCGTGACCTACACACTATGTCTTTGTGCCACGTCGACCTCACTGCGCTGCCGTGACCTCAAAAGTGTCTTGTCCCACTGTCTGACCTAAGCGCTGCTTGGAGCTGCCGAAACCTACACACTGTGTCATTTTTCCACTCGGGCCTACCCTTTTTTTTTTGCCACCTCCACAATATCAATGTGCCACTGTCTGACCTCAGCGCTTGGCTGCCCCGTCACCCTCCACACTCTGTCACTGATGTTTCCACCAGAGCCCTCAGCTTTTTTTTTGCAGCTGTCGCTGCCATGACTTTATCAGGCTACATTCCCCCCTTCAGTTTTTTGGTCAGTTTTGCCCTTTTAGTGCCCAGGGAATTTAGAGTGAAGCGATTCTAAGAGCGGGGGCAGTCATCTACCTGTCATACTAAAACACAACATTGTATGAAGACCAAACCAAGCTCCCTCTGCATATTTAAGCATGGCACAACGTTTCTACAGCACCCTGCGGGCTCTGTGCATCCGGGAAATACGGGTTTTTAATGTGATTCGTCCCGAAGTAATTCGGAACAAAGTTATTTTTTGCCGAGAAATTCGGCGAAGTGAACAACCGAATTTCGGGAAATTCGCCCATCTCTAGTCATAGCCCACTTACCAACAGTGGCACAACCCAAGCACGCTCTGAAAAAAAGTAAACAGCAAACATGCTCAGAAACATCACCAACCTAAACACTGATGTCGGGTTTTTTCCCATTCAGACAAAGCGCCTCTCCTAGAACACTGTTCAGACATTACTGCAATGGCCCCTTCATTAATGTCCAGTGACACATTCCACTGTACACACCTCTCATTGCTCCTGTGAAATCGACATACTGCACTTAAATATGGATACATTTCCTCCATATCCTCTGTAAACTCTCTCCAAGGGAGAACTCTCAGTATACCTTCTATTTTACCTCTGGGCACTGCTGACAACAGCTACATATAGGAAACCGTTGCCATTTACCTCAGTTTCCTTATTGGGGGTTTCCTTACCATTTGAGGGATCAAACACACTGAAACCCCGCCCCTCACTACTGTCACTGCAGTCTTTCTGACCACTGCAGTAAACGCTACTGGAAATATAGCCACTAGTGTTGGGGCGATTACGTTGGCTATCGACATCGGCGATAGTCGATAGCGGCCACCATCGATAAGGTTTTTCGATAGTCGATCATCTCCGAGACCATTAAAGTCTATGGGAGAGCAAAAAACACCTTCATTCTTACACCCAAACAGGGCTGAAGAAGCTGGAATTAACAGCCACAACATCAAAAGGATACCTGCTACCTTAGCACAACACTTAGGGTATAAAAGCCACAGAAAAAAGTCACACACCATTCACTATCCCTGTCTTGTACCACAGCAAGAACCCTTAAACCTGCATCACCCACAAATTAAAAAAATGCCAGAAGGCAGTACTATTAGAACCATCCTTATACTTGAACTGGACATTGAATATCCCTGTCCTGGAACGCAGCATGACCCTAAAAACATGCATGACCCACAGATTAAAAAGTGCCGGAAGAAAGTAATCTTTGAACCACCATTTTAGTTGAACTAGACATTGACCATATCTGTCCTGGACCGCAGCATGACCCACAGATTAAAAAGTACCAGAAAAAGGAGTCTTTGAACCACCATTTTAGTTGAACTGGACATTGACTAGATCTGTCCTGGACCGCAGGATGACCAGTAAACCTGTCTGGCCCCCAGATTAAGAAGTGCCGGAAAAAGGAGTCTTTCAACCACCATTTTAGTTTCACTGGACATTGACTATACCTGTCCTGTGCCACAGCGTGCCACAGCATGACCCACGGGCGTCCGTCATCTATTAACACGCGGGTTTAAAAAATGCCCTGATGAGGCAGCAACGAAAACGCCCGTGCTGAAGCAGAGTGCGAAGCGGAAGTGTGAGAACTCCAGCCTTCCTCAGACACAGTAAAGACCTGGGTACGCTTGCCCCCCCCGTATGAGTGCGCCCAAATTGAGCTTCACTTGGAAATACTGGTGGTTAACGCCCTGTTACACCCAGGTGCCCTTTTTCTTGGCATTCTTTTTCTCATTTTACTCAACGTGCTGGGGGAAATGGTCTCTGTACTTTGTTCTCTGTCCGTGCTCCATACTCCATGTCCTCTGAATAACCTACATCTGGTCAATTTTTCCCCTGTACCTCCCTTGTACAATTCAGAGGAATTTTTTTAACAGCTATTTTGTACATGCAAGTTTTTTAGTAGATTAATTCTAGAAAACACTTTTTTAAAAAGGAGGGAAAATCCCACCATGTCTTTGTTTCTCTTTTTTTTAAAATTATATTAAAGGGGTTGTCTCAATGCAGGGATTGATAGCAAAGTTAAAGATCTTGCAAAAACAAGTCATTTTGCAATATGTGTCCATTAACATGTCCTACCTATTCCTGTTTCTGACAGCACCATCACCCTTTAGCCACTTTTGACAATTCTGAAGAACAAATGTCTGTTAGAAACAACATTTTTTATAATAGGACCTTTAGTATAGCTGCATGTCACAGCAAAATGCTCCCAAAAATTCAAAACAAACCCATGAGCCACTTTGGACAATTGTGAAGAACAAATGTCTGTTAGAAACAACATTTTTTTATAATAAACCTGAAAGAAATAGCTGAAATGTCACAGCAAAATGTCCCAAAAATTCAAAGAAATGACCCTTGAGCCACTTTGGACAATTGTGAAGAACAATGTCTGTTAGAAACAACAATTTATATAAAGGACCTGTAGAATAGCTGCATGTCACAGCAAAATGCCCCCAAAAATTCAAAACAAGACCCATGAGCCACTTTTGACAATTGTGAAGAACAAATGTCTATTAGAAAAACATTTTTAGAATAGGACCTGTAGTTTTTGCTGCATTTCAAAGCAGCATGACCCAAAAAATTATAAAAAATGACTTTTCAGCCACTGTTCAAAATGTGAGGGAGAAATGCCACTTAGAAGCCACATTTCTGTTCCAAAGGACCATAAATCAAAGCTTTATCTCACACCCAACAGACCCCAAAAATTATAAATATGACTTCTCACCACTGTTAAAAATTGGGCAACATGACTCCAAAACCATTGACAATGCGAAAAATTCTAAAGATGAAGTGAGTAAAAGGGAATATGGTTTTGTCATGAAACCTTGGTGCCTTTTTACAGTCCCCTCACAGCAAAACCAGCAAAATGAACTGTTGGGAACGAGAATAAAAATTGCAGTAAGAAATACATTTTAAAAATAAAGTTTTTCAAGAGGACCATTTCTTTTTGGAGAGAATGTGAAGTAGACCAGCAACTAATGGGTGACCTCAGCAATTGGGGCCACAACATCATCAGAGTTTCCATGCCTAAATTCATGTTGATAAAAGTCAAACGATCCACATATCTGTGGAAAGCCGGATGCTTCTGCCACCTTGCCTGCTGCTGCCGCTACGCCTACTTGGCACTCAAACAGCTGTCACGTCGCTGGCGTTGTTCCACCGGACATTTGAAGAACGTGAAGGAGACCAACAGATGCCCTCCAGTTGATCGATCACAAGGTCTCCTTTTCCTGCTTTTTTACTCTCTATTTGGTTGGGTGGAAGGAAAGTGCTGAGTTTTGTTTTGTACCGGGATCCGGGAGGATGGCCACCCAGTAACTGTTGTTCATTTTGATGGCCTTAATGCGAGATCATGTTGGAGGAAATGGAGCATCCAAGCACTCATGTGAGAGATGGAGCCTTGTTTTCCCCAAGCCTCTGGTTGAGGGGCACACGTAAACTGAATCTTCCTCATCTTCCTCCTCCGCCTCAAATTCGCCCCAACCAATATCCAAGACAGGGCAATCGGTAAAATCGGTTTCTGGAATACCTCCTCCTCCTCCTCCGCTGCTTCCGGCACAGCTTCAAACACAGCCCTACTTGCCTGAGAATGATGCACCCTGAAGCTGATGCGCCACCTTGCACTAGCTCTGGACCCCGAACCACTGCCTAATGAAGACCGATGAAATTGTGAAACTGTCGGGGCCCTTTTGGATTTTACGGAGAGAAAGGCTCCGTGTCCGCATCCTTTTGTCCATCTCCTCCTCCGTCGCTGGCGGGACCGTTGTTTTAGAGTGTCCCAACGATCGTTCCAGAACTAAGATCACCACAATGCTCATGCTGACAAGGGCAATTGTCCGCACTGACCATTTTGGTGGCTTTTTTCAAAACTGGCAACGAGGTCCCCCACCGCTGCTTTGTCAGGGCCCTGTGTCCACTTCGTACTGCTAATGGCATTGCGCTGCTGCCACAATCGCTGGAGCATGTGGAGGGTGGAATTCCCCGCGTGTTGCCACGTCAACTATAGACGGTTTTACGGGAGGCCGAGCTGACTCTGCAAAAAGCAGCCAGGCGGGACGAAGCAGGGTGCGAAGACGGGAAGTGGCGAACTCAGACCTCGAGCCTTCTTCAGCAGGCAGTTCCAGACCCGGTAGCTCTTTAGAAATTTCTGGACGAAACCCGGTTCATGACATGTGCCAGGGAAGGGATGTGCTCCAGCCTACCGATCTTAAGGGCGCCAGCATATTTCTCCCGTTATCGCATACCACCTTGCCTGGCACAAGGTTCTTGTTTACCCAGCCAGCGCTCGGTCTTGTTGCGGAGAGCCGTCTACAGCTCCTGACCTGTGTGGGGACGGTCTCCAAGACAGATTAATTTCAAAACGGCTTGGTTTCTCTGGGCACGTGATGCCACCAAAGGACCCCTTTGTGGAAAGAGCCCTACACCAACCCTGCGGTTTTGAAGAGCGTGCCCGAGCCTGAGAGCCACCGTCACCCCCAGAGACATCCACCCACTCACCCAGTGAGCTGTCACAGAGATAAGCGGCCTTGGCCGTGCTTACTAGTCCAGTGTCGGTGGTCAGATGGACTTTTCCGGCCACAGATTTAGACAACGCGCTTGAAAATTTTAGATGACACGTGGCTGGCCAGGGCAGGGACGGCTTTTCTGGCAAAGAAATGCCTGCTCTGCATCTGGTAATTAGGGCAGGCAAGGCCCCATGATGTGGCGTAACCCATCTGTGTCCACCAGACGGAAAGGCAACATTTCCAAGGCCAAAAAGCCTGGCAATGCCGATATTCAGGCTTTTGCTTTGGGATGGTTTGGGTTAAAGTGTTTCTCTGCTCCCAAACCTGGAAGACAAAGTCTGGCTGCTAGACTGGCCGCTGTATCGGCATGCAGGTCGTCAAACGGCGGAAGGAGAAGGGGTAGGATGGGTTTCCCTGGTGGTGCTTTTTTGGTGGTACTTGGGCGACGGTGGAGCTAAAGCGAGGCTGATCCCTGATCATGACTCTGAGAGAAAATGGGCAGCTGAGGAAACGCTTGGTGGTGGGCGGAGGAGGAGGAGGCGGAAGACAGAGGGTGTGACAGTGGTTGGAGGGCCCCGGGGTCGGTCTGGCCTTTTTGGCCAAGTGTTCCCTCCATTTCCCAAATCATCATCGCTGCATGTGACTAGACAGTTGGTGGTGGTTAACCACTTAAGGTTCTTGCCTCTACTTATGCGTTTAAAGGCAAAGGCGGCATATACATCGCTGGGGGGAATCAGAGGGTGCTCCCTAGAAGGCCCAGGCTTGAGAGGTCCTGGACCTTTTTGACGGCGATAAGCGAGGAGCTGGGGTTTTCGCTGACCGTGGCTGGCGGAATCATATCAGCGGACTTCTGCGACCCGGGCCCCCTCCCTTTTTGTGGGGGGAAACCCCTATTGACACTACCCCATCGTCTTTCCCCCTCGTCCACTGATGAAGCGCTCGCAAGCAATTCTGCGGAAAAGACCACGATGGATCCGCAATGTCATCATCATCATGATCATCAACACAGGTGACTTGGTCGTCCTGACTGTCTGTATCCAGAAGCTGCGGGCTACAAGCAAGAGGGCCTGCAAGGCGTTTTGCCGATTGACCGGCTTCATTCTCCTCCTCTAGTGGCATCAGTACCTGGGCGTCAGAGCAGACTCAGTCATCCTCTTGATCTTTTAACATGCCTTCTGACCCCCATCCGCATTTTGTCATCAAAGAGGTCTTCAGACAATGGATTATCCACAGTGGTGGTACAAAAGTTGACATTTAGGCTGCTTCATGTGGGGCGGATGCTGATGATGCTGATGACGACAATTGTGGCCGTGACTGGGAGGACAGGAGGTAAGAAATGCTGGATGCAGGTTGCATTAACCACTGAAGGACCCAATTGGCGACGCTGTTCGTTACTGAGATTCACAGGGCCCTGACCCAGCGATGACAGGCCTGACGGGCCTGCAACTGACGAAACCGCTGGCATGCGTGTTGTCGCCAGCACTGGAAAGGAGCACCTTCTCTCGTACCTCTACCTCCATTTCTACCCCCCTCTTTGCTCGCTTACCACCTGCATTTCGCTCCATTTTCAGAAAAAATAAAAATTTGAGAAGGAAATGGAATATTTTTTGGAAAGTCTCTTATTAAAAGACGGCAAATCACAGTTATTCTCAAATCCCCTAATCAAAACAAAATTGCTGGATTCAAATTTAACTGCAAGGTGTCTCTATCAACAAATCTGGACGGGGGCAAAAGTGCAAAAAACACGTATCTGATATGTTTTCGTATAATACACGGTATTTTTTGCACCTTTCAATTCACTTGTGGTGACTATAAAATTGCTGTTTTAAGATTTACGTGCAAGCTGTGTCAATGAACAAAGCTGTAGTGCGCCAAAGTAAAAAAACATGTATCTGTTATGTTTTGGTATAATGCACGGTATTTTTTGCACCTTTCAATTCACCTGTGGTGACTATAAAATTGCTGTTTTCAGATTTAAGTTCAATGTGGATATATGAACAAAGATGGAATGGGTAAAATTGAAAATGAACACCTATCTGAAATGTAAAACTGATAATAAAAGGGAGTTTTGCACCTAACACAGAGACCTGCAGTTACTAGTAATGATGTGTATCCTAATATAAGTTCAGGCTGCCCAATATCCAGGAAATTTTTTCAATATCAAGCTGTTAATAATAAAGATATTGCAGTGCAATGTCTACACTAAGCCCTTGGTGAACTTTATCCAATGTTCTTTATAGAGCTTGTCTGTGTTCGCCCGCGGCCCCACCCCCCGCCCCCCCCCGTGACTTTAAAGTGGTAGATGCTCCTTTAAAATTCTCTACCTAACTACATAAAAACTTCCAATCTCTAAATCTAACTAAATTGTAAGGAAACACAGCTAATAGTAGAGGTTTCTCTGTGCAGAAATAGAATTATTTCGCTGAGCTGTTTGGCCAAGGCAGAGCGCACGTCCTACTCCTATGAGACGCTGAGAGACACTGAGGCTGAACAGGAAACGCTTTTCTATGTAAAACGAGTTCATGTCATTTTTCCAGCCAATCTCAATCAAAACACATCCCAGTCATGACGTCGCCACACACATCCCACCCTGCTCTATTCTGTAATCTGATTTGCTGGCCGCCAAAATTACAGGAAGCGCCGAAAAGGCGCGATCTTTAAAAGATGATGCACAGATTTTAGCCTTAATTATCGCATGATCTAAAAATTTAGATCAACATAAAAACCTTGCCGATATCAAATTTGTCGATAATAATCGCTCAACACTAATAGCCACCACTGGGTATGTACCTCATGCACTAACTCTCGGCGATTTTCTCTTCTTTCCCCTGCAGGGTCCAATCGGATTTTCAACCAGATAGATTCTCTGAAATGCACTGCCAGGACTGCACACAAAATCTGTTTTGGGCACATGTTTTCTTTACAAATTTTCCACCCCCCCCCCATCTGAGTAATCCCCATCTTACACTGCGCACTGACACACTTACACGTCCACCCCACCACTGAAATGGAGACTCTTCAAAAAAGGTTTTTTTGTCTTCGGGTCACTAACTAGCAAAATCACACTCTACCCCTCATACATAGCGGGCGAGCCCTCTTTCCCCAGGGTTTGACTTCCCCCTTTGGGCATGCCCCAGCCATGTTCACACCAGGAAACCAAATTACCTTTTCCCCACCAGCAGAGCGCACCTGATTGCTACTGGAAACCCACACAGCCCGGGGGGAACTGCTTTGACAGCACAATCTTAGGTTTGCTATCCATCCCCCCAGACCTTTTCGCACCGTACTTTTTTATTACCACCAAAACCCTAGGGCGCCCCTCAACTTGCATTTTTACCTCCCATACACACATCCTGGTCACGGGTACACACATTTACGACTGGACTCCAACGCTTCACACAGCTGCCTGGCATCATACTACAAGTTTTCCAGCAGGAGATCAAGGGAACCTTTTGTGGGCAACCACTTTAGCCCCATCGAGCCTGTATGGTAACATTTTTCTCCAGATGGCCCATCCACCACAAAACACACATTCTGTAACTCCCAGCAATGGAATCACGACCCTAGGGGCACCTTCCCTAGTCTGCTCTACCTGGGGTTTGCCGTTTTTTCAAAGAAATTCACACTCGCATTTACTTCAACCATAGCTCTGACAGCCATGCCCTCCGTCAGACGAGTGCCCCTCGCTACAGCACTCTAGCCCTTGTTCCCAGTGATGCAGTAACTGGAGCTGACTTTTAAGACAGCATACATCCCCTGCCAGGCTTAGGCCCAGGTCAGGGATCACGGCTAGTTTTTTAAACCCCAGGAAATAAACGGGGGTTACCATTCCCACAGGCAACACCCAGAAAATGCCCCAGTCCTTCAACTTTACCAGTCTATTTATTACAGTCCTCCATGCTCTCGGGCTCTTCTGACTCAAAGGGTATTGCACCTTGTTACCCCATAAAGCCCCCTCACATAGAACTGCTTAAAGCATACCAACACGGGTGTCACACAAAACAGGAACAGTTTTAGGGGGTTTCTTGGCGATTTGGGCATTTCCAGGCTGACTGTCCATGTCCACCCCCCTGGAACTCCAGGGTTTTGCACCTGAAACCTCCTGGCATTCTCCTGAGAGGGAAATCAGGACACATCTAAAGTCTGGACATCTCCAACAAGACTCCCCCCTGCGGGTCAGCAGGGGTTTTTCACTTTTATGGGTCCCTCCAAGTAACAACCACCATGCTCTGGGAATTTCTGGTTTGCGGGGACGGGGAACCCGGGGCCTTTTGGCAACGGGAAACATCCCTCACCACTTCCAACCTGTAGGCATCCATTGCACCATTCTCTTGCTTACCCTTTGGGAACCGTCTTTCCCGTTTTAAAAAAACGTTGGCTCGCATCTTAGACACCACAGCATTTTGGAACCCTTAGCAATTGCTTTTATTGCTCATGCTCTGCTTTAAACTGCCCGGAGTTTTTCATTATCTTCCCCCGTGCTTTGCAGTAGCCTGCTTAACGGGCAGCAGCTCCTCCATGGCAAACAAAAAAATTTCCCCCAATGGAAACAGTCACTTTAACCACAAGACCATTCCCCCAAAACAGTCTCTGTCGGGGGTGCTCCCTAAATTCCAGAGACACTCTCCTGTGCACTGAGCGCCTTCCCCCACGGGAAACTTTTGTATTGGGGTGTCCCTTTTCTCAGATCTTGTTCTTAACGCATTTTAAAAAATTTTTTTTTGAAAAAAAAAAAAAAAAAAAAAAAAAATTGGGTTTTGTGCCCTTTATTCCCCATCCTCCACCAAACGAAAACACCACTTCACTTGGACGCCATCTGGACCACCCCGGGGTTACTTAGCTCTGGGGATCGCCGCTTTTGGTAACGGTTGCACCCAACAATGTCACACGCACCCGTGTTCTTTTCGGCTTCAGGGCCCGCTTTAATTTTTCCCCTACAGGCCAGGTTTAGGTTACGCACATAAACAAATAAAAATCTAGGGGCCCTCTATCCACTAACGAAATTAAAAATGTCCCTCTCAACGCGTGGTCAAGGCCCATCGCCGAAGACCACAAACACATAATCTTTTCCTAAATCTGGGGCAAAGCCCTCCCAGTCCTCCACTGCTCCACCGCAGGCAGCAACCCCCCCCCCAACACCTGGAGTGGGAGGGCCTTTTTTAAACGGGTTTTCCAAAAATACACAAAACCGATTGGAAGCGCGACAGCCCCCCATCCCAAAACTATGGCTGTCCCAAAAAAGCCCCCCCCCTACAACCCCTAGCAGCTATTCGAGCCCCTACTGTAAATGTCAGTAATAACATTTTGACACAAAATAGGGGACTTTTCCCACTGAACCCGGTCCTCAGTGGGGCTCTTCGTAGCTCTATGCACACCCCCTAGTGGAAAACCTGCGACTTGGAGGGCGCTCTGCCACAATATCTGCTATTAACTATTAAACTATCTATCTCTATTATCTTCTATCCATTTTAATATAAGTAAAAATGGTGGCCCCCGTCTGGTAGTAAAAGAGTCCTCCAGTAGGGTTTTAAGTTAATAGGGCCCCATATATAATAATACACTCACCGGCCCCTTTATTTTAGGTAAACCATGCAAAACGGGTTACCCCTTTTTGCCTTAAAAACTGGTATTTTTTTTGGCTAATTTTTAACCAAGTGTTTTAACAGTAATTTACCAAAAAAATAAAAAAATATTTAAAAAAAAAATTAAATTAAATTTAAAAGGATATCCCTTTTTAGTTTTTTTAAAAAATTTTTAAATAAAATGAATTAAAAATAATATAAAAAAATTTTTTAATTTTATATCCAATTTCGTGAGCTTGGCAAATTGGAGCCTCAGTTTTTTCCCTTTTTTGGAAAAGGAATTACCCGGTTGGTCCTTTTTCTTTTACCCCCTTTCCTAAAATTTTGGAGGGTTAAGATGCCCTTTGCCTCCCTTTGGGGTTGTAAGGGTGGTATTTGAGTCACTGTTCCCTTTTTCTATCAGCTCGAACCAGTCGCCCATTTTTCCTTTTAACCCCCTGGCATAAACCCAAGGCATTTCCCGGGCCCACGGGGGGACTCCGCCTCACTGGATGTTTTTTTTTTTTTTCGGAAACCATTTCGAAAAAAAACCCCCTAAGTTTGGTTGTGCGTAAAAATTCCCAGGAGTTTCAGCAGTTTCTGAAATAACCGGGGACCACCCTTCTGGCCCCCAAACAACCATGCCCCTTTTAAAAGGGCACTAAAATCCCCTTTTCTTCCCCATACTGATCTTGGTTTGAACTGCAGGGTTTTGCCCTTGCCCAAAATGTCTCCCATGCCAAATGCATGAGTTTTGCCGCCATGTGTTTGGGCGGATTAAAATTTTAAGTGTTAACAGCAGTTGGGAACGGGTTGTACCTAATAAATTGGCCGGGTGAGTTAATATATATATAATATTATATAAAAATTTTATATTTTATATATAAAATTATATATATATATATATAAATAAATAAAAATAAAAAGGGCCTACAGAATATAAAATTTTGAAGCCGGGAAGTTTCCCTCCCACTAAAAAAAAAGACACATATTCTTTTTTTTCTCACTATTTTGAAATTTAAATCAAGGAATAAACCTTACCTGTTTTTGGGTTTAAATTTTGGATTACCAAAATGATTTATATTTTTAAAATGCCAGAAAAAATGAGAGAGAGAAAATTTTTGGAAAGCTTTTTTAAATTACTTTCACAAAGTAAAAAAGTTTACATACACGGGATTATTTATCCCTTTTAAAACAATTTGGGACAGTCCATATGGTAAATGTCATGTTTTTGAAGCTTCTGATAAGGTTTTTATTGGGCAAATCTCTTTAAATTTAAAAGACACCCCCATGGATATATTATTTTTATGAAAACACCAAAAAACACACTGCTTTTTGGTTAACATCATGGGAAATTTCTAAATAAATCACCCCAATATTCGGGAAAAGAGAATTGGGGGATTTTTCATAAGTCTGTTTTCATCCTTGGGGGGAAAATTTCCAGTACCGGGAAGGACTTTTTCCCTTTCTGTAAAAACCCAATTATGGGGCAAGTAAAAACAAAAGGGGAAAAATTGTTTCCCATCTTCCCGCTTGGGGAAAGGGGGACAAGTTTTTTTCCCATTTTGAATGTATTTTGGGCCCCCGACAGGGTTCATATCAACCCAAGAACAAAAGCAAAAGACCTTGTAAGTGGGGGCAGACGCGGAAAGATCGTGCCCTTTTATCCAAAAGTAAAAGATACAAGATTTTCTTTTTAAAAAACAGATTAATTTTTTGCAAATGCAAAAAGAAACCCAAAGCCCTTTCCCTTTTTTTTAGGGGACATGCCCGGGTGGTTTTGACAAACAAAAATTAAACTGTTTGGGGCCATAGTGACCTTTCAGTTTTTTTGGGGTGGAAAAAGGGAAAGTTTGGGGAACCCTTTAAGAAAATCATCCCAATTTTTGAAACAGGGGGAAAATGTCAGCATCATGCAGGGGGTTGCTTTGCTCCCATTTAAGGGAATGGTGCACTTCAAAAAATTAGATGACATCTTTGAGGAAAAGAAGATATTTGGCAATGCTGAAGCAACATCTCAAAACATCAGCCGGGAAAAGTTAAAGGGTTGGGGTAGAAAGGGGGTTTTCCAAAGGGACAAGGGCCCGAAGCATACTCCCCAAACGGGGTTCAAAGTGGTTTAACGATAACCAACAATTTTTTGGGAGTGGCCATAAACAAAGCCCGATCTCAGTCCTTTTAAAAATTTTAGGGGCCCCCAAAGCAAAAAAAGTTGGGAAACCCGAGAAGGGGGACCTACAAACAGGGGCCTCAGTTACCCAGTTCTGTCAGGAGAAATGGACCAAAATTACCAACTATTGTAAAAGAAGCTTGTGGAAGGATAAAAAATGTTTAAACCCAAGTCATACAGTTTAAGGGAATGCTACCAAATACTAATAAATGTATGTTTTAAACTTTTTACTTTGCAAGAAAGAAAAAAAGAATTTTTAAACAATTCTCTCTCTTAATTTTTCTTTACATTTGGAAATATAAATAAACTTTTATAATCCTTTAAATTTACCTTTAAAAAGGGGGAAGGGTTTTTTCTGATTTCATTTAAAGGGTAAAAGAAAAAACATGCAAACGTGTCTTTTTTGATAGTGCAAATTTTAAAATTTTGGGTTTTAACTGTATAAATAGGGGAACAGGGGGGCCCCGGGTTGGTTTTTGTGTAAAAATAAAATTTATATATATAATAATTTTATAGATTTTATATATATATATATATAATATAATATATATATATATATATATATATGTATATTGTATATATATATGCATTTTTTTAAGGCAGTGTACATTTGGTATACTTCCAGAACATTTTTTTTATCTTTTTCTGAAGAGAGGCACAAATTTGGTTTTATCAGCTCATTCACTTCAATTGTAAAAATAAATTAGGGATAATTTTTAAAATTTTGAAAGGGCAAACATTACATTAAAAAACACAGCAGACAAATGTTTACAAATAAAAATATTTTGCCAAATTTTTTTCCTCGAAGAAACCCAAATTTTATTTTTTTTCTGCAAGTTGTACATACTTTGTTTTTCCCCAAAGGGAAAATCCCAGTTGCAATTTTTGAACAGAAACGCTACATATTACACCCTTAAAAAACCCTTTTTGGCGCCTTTTTTATGTGAAAAAAAAATGTTTTTAAAAGCTGTGAAATTAAAAATTTGAAAAGGGAGTTTTTAAAAAATGCAGCTTTTTTCCCTGTTTTCAATTTTCAACAGCAAATTTGCCAAATGCAGTTCATTTTTTTCCCCCTCGCTTTAGGGTTTTGGTTTTTTAATCAGTTTTGAAAATCATCCAAAAACTTTAAAGGGTTCTTTTAAAAGGAGGGGTTTTTTTTCGTTTTTTTTGATGCTTTTTTTTTTGCAGAAAAGGGCCCCCAATTAATGCTGTTTCTTTTAAAGGGTAAAAAAAGCACAAAAACACACCCAAAAAAGCACCGGGGTGAAAGCAAACCCAAAAAGAGAAAGGGGGGTTCCCGGAGACCAAGGGAAACCAGGCCGAACAAAATTAAAGCAAACATTTTTAAAAAGCAAGCCAAATGGAAAAAAAAAGTGTTTTTAACACAAGACAAGAGCAATAAAAAAACAGCCTGTAAACATACAAAAAAATCTATAAAAATTTTGCTTAACCGGGGGTTTGAAAAATATCTGCCCCCTTTGACTTCAAGTACTTTTCCACAGCAAATGTTCATCATCAAACCATCCTTCTTGCTATCATTTATACCTACAATTCTTCATCAGCATGTGTCCTGGGTCATTGCATTGTCAGCTTATTGGTTTATTGTTGAGTGCGGAAAGCTTGCATTTCTTGGAATTACTTAAAACCATTAGAGTCAATAATCTGAATATAAATTGTTCCTGAATAATCCTTATTAGTTGTTAACTAGGTTTAATAAACTAAAATTTCACTGATAAATACTTAAATTACCACTAAGTTTTCAACAGACTTTGCATAAATTAACAGTACCAGCTAACATAAGAGACTTCGTAATTTATTTCATCAGACAAAAATGCTTATTCGCTTATCAAGTTTCCTTCGGGCTTCTCCTCCCTCAAATCATTCCAAATCTGCAAATATCTTGTGTTTACGAGATGGAATGACAGCTTTGTAGTATGGGGCAGACCACAATAATTTGGACTCATGTGTGTAAAATATATACTATATACTCAAATATCCAATGAAGGTAGTAGATAAACAGTTAGAAGTCCTTTTCTTTATTGTACAGACATCACAGGTTAAGAGATACAAATCTGTGCATGGTGTCAGATCTGCACAGATTTTTCTCTGTTAACCTGTGATGTCTGGATCTACTACCTTCATTGGATATTTGAGTATATAGTGGAACCCAAGAGGAGCCGGTGATCCGAGCAGGCAACCACACGTATATCTGGGTTTCTTGAAGAAAGCAATCAAGAGACTCCTGAAGGGTGTATTTGTGTACACAAGTGTATTTGTGTAAATTTATATAATGCATGTGTGTATATAAATAGAGTACACTCCTCACTCCTCAACATTGTAAATATTTTCCTGGGACAACACTAAAGATATCTGTCAGGGCTAGGCAGCGCTCAGCCTGCAGCAGCTGATTTGCGACCCCACCTGGAGAGACAGTCTGCTGGCAACTGTGTGAGTGACAGAGGCCCAGCCACTCTGGACAGGGGGCGTGTCGCACCAGCCAATGGGAGGACCCGGAGGCCGCTCCAATCAGCTGCTGGGGCGGTGTCCAGAAATCACATTTAAACTCCCTGTAGGCTGAATGCTGCGCCTGTGATATTCTCCTGGCTGCCTTGTGTTACTTGTGCTTAATATTGTGTTTGCTTATCTGTGTACCAGACCTCAGCTTGTTTTCATGACCCTGTCTTGCATTCTGATTTTGAACCTCGCTCCTGTTCGTGTTTGACCTCGGCTTGTCTACGTTTTCTCTCTGGTTCTGATTTGTGGCTTGGCTTTCCTGATTTGGTAGTGACCCGGACTGTCTGACCTTTCTTCCTCCTGACGGCCCCAGCATTCTAGCAGCACAGGGACTGTCACCCAGTTGGCGTCTGCCGGCTAGTGCAGCACGTCAAGTAGGCAGGGACATTGGGCTGGGTTCCAGTCAGGGCTCACTGCACCTCCCTTGACATGACAATATGAAACTTTGATACAAAGCAAAGTAGTCAGTATATAGCTTGTATAACAGTGTACATTTGGTTTGCCCTGAAAATAACTCACCACACAGCCATCAATGTCTAAACCACTGAAGCCAAAAGTAAGTACACTCCTAAGTGAAAATGGACAAATAGTGCCCAATTTGCCATTTTCCTTTCACAGTGCCATGTGACTTGTTAGTGTTACAAGGTCTCAGCAGTGAATGTGGAGCAAGTGTGTTAAATTTGATGTTAACCCTCTCACACTCTATCATACTGGTCATTGGAAGCTCGATATGGCACCTCATGGCAAAGAACTGGCTGATGATCTGGAAAAAAAATGTTACTCTACATAAAGATGGCGTAGGCTATAAGAAGTTGCCAACACCCTGAAAATGATCTGCAGCATGGTGGCCAAGACCATACAGTGGTTTAACAAGATAGGTTCTACTTAGAGCAGGCTTCGCCATGGTTGAATGGAAGTGCTCAGCATCTTATCCAGAGATTGTCTTTCAAAATAGAAGTATGAGTGTTGCCAGCATTGCTGCAGACTTTACAGGGATAGGGAATCAGCCTGTCAGTGCTCAGACCATATACTGCATCAAATTGGTCTGCATTAGTGATGAGTAGTGATGAGAGATTACGTGCGTTGGTGAGGTGGTAAATAAAGATTGCCAGAGGTCACACATTAGGCTTCTGCCACATTGCCTGCTGCTGCCGTTGTGGCTACTTGGCAATCTACTGCTGCCACGTCGCTGACGTTGTTCCACCGTGACATTTGAAGAATGTGAAGCAGACGCAACAGATGTCTCCAGTTGATCAATCAGCAAGGTCTCCATGTCCTGCATTTTACTCTCTATTTGAGTGGGTGGAAGGAAAGTGCTGAGTTTTGTTTTGTACCGGGGATCCAGGAGGGTGGCCACCCAGTAACTGTTGTTCATTTCGATGGCCTTAATGCGAGGGTCATGTTGGAGGAAATGGAGTATCCAAGCACTCATGTGAGAGATGGAGTCTTGATTTCCCAAGCCTCTGGGTTGAGGGGCACTAGCAAACTGATCTTCCTCATCTTCCTCCTCCGCCTCAAATTCGCGCCAACCTCTTTCCAAGGCAGGGACGTCGGTAACGTCGGTGTCCAGGAATACCTCCTCCTCCTCCGCTTCCTCCGGCACAGTTTCAACACAGCCCTGACTTGCCTCAGATGATGCACCCTGAGAGCTGATGCGCCGCTTTGCAATAGCCCTGGACCCCGAACCACTGCCTAATGAAGACCGATAAAATTGTGAAACTGTCGGGCCTTGTGGATTCGACAGAGAGAAAGGCTCCGTGTCCGCATCTGTGTCCGTCTCCTCCTCCGTCGCTGGCGGGACCTGTTGTTTCAGAGTGTCCAACGATCGTTCCAGAACTAAGATCACCACAATGCTCATGCTGACAAGGGCATTGTCCGCACTGACCATGTTGGTGGCTTCTTCAAAACTGGCAAGGATGGGGCAGAGCTCTTTCACATGCCTCCACTCTCGGTGGCTAAACACCCTGAGGTCCGCACCGCTGCTTGTCAGGCCATGTGTCACATCGTACTGCGTAACGGGATTGCACTGCTGCCACAATCGCTGAAGCCTGTGGAGGGTGGAATTCCAGTGTGTTGCCACGTCAACAATGAGACGGTTGACGGGGAGGCTGAGATGACACTGCATCGCAGCCAGGCGGGACGAAGCAGGGTGTGAACGGCGAAAGTGCGAACTCAGACCTCGAGCCTTCCTCAGCAGGCAGTCCAGACCCGGGTCGCGCTTTAGAAATTTCAGGACGAGAAGGTTCATGACATGTGCCAGGCAAGGGATGTGCTCCAGCCCCCCGATCTTAAGGGCGGCCAGCAGATTTCGACCGTTATCGCACACCACCTTGCCTGGCACAAGGTTCTTGTCACCCAGCCAGCGCTTGGTCTCGTTGCGGAGAGCTGTTCACAGCTCCTGACCTGTGTGTGGACGGTCTCCAAGCCAGATTAAGTTCAACATGGCCTGGTTTCTCTGGGCACGTGATGCCACCAGAGGACCTTGGGGGAAAGAACCCTGCACCATCCCTGCGGTTTTGAAGAGCATGCGCCGAGCCTGAGAGCCACCGTCACCACCAGAGACATCCACCCAGCTCACCCAGTGAGCTGTCATAGAGATATAGCAGCCTTGGCCGTGCTTACTAGTCCATGTGTCGGTAGTCAGATGGACTTTTCCAGACACAGATGCAGACAACGCACTTGAAATTTTAGATGAAACGTGGCTGCTCGGCATCTGGTATTGGGGGCAGGCAAGGGCCATGACGTGGCAGAACCCATCTGTGTCCACCAGATGGAAAGGCAACATTTCCAAGGCCAAAAGCCTGGCAATGCCGACATTCAGGCTTTTGGCTTTGGGATGGTTTGGGTTAAAGAGTTTCTTCTGCTCACAAACCTGGAAAACAGAAGGCTGGCTGCTAGACTGGCCGCTGTACGGCGTGCAGGTCAAACTGGTGGAAGGAGAATGGGTAGGATGGGTCTCTGGTGGTGCTGGTGGTACTCGGGGCGACGGTGGAGGCTGAAGCGGAGGCTGATCCCTGATCATGACTCTGAGAGACATGGGAAGCTGAGGAACGCTTGGTGGTGGCGGAGGAGGAGGAGGCGGAGACAGAGGGTGTGACAGTGGTTGGAAGCCCAGCATCGGTGTGGCCTTTTTTGGCCAAGTGTTGCCTAAATTTCAACTCATGCATTCCCTGCATGTGACTAGACATGTTGGTGGTGGTTAAACACCTAAGATTCTTGCCTCTACTGATGCGTTTACGGCAAAGGCGGCATATGACATCGCTGGGTGAATCAGAGGCTTGCTCGAAAAAGGCCCAGGCTTGAGAGGTCCTGGACCTTTTCGACGGCGATAAGCGAGGAGCGGTGTTTCCGCTGATCGTGGGTGGCGGAATCATCTCAGCGGACTTCTGCGACCGCCCTCTCCCTTTTTGAGGCGGGACCCATACTGACACTACCCCATCATCTTCCTCCTCGTCTTCCTCCTCATCCAGTGATGAAGCGCTCGCAAGCAAATTCTGCTGAAAAGACCACGTTGGATCCGCAATGTCGTCATCATCATCATCAACACAGGTGACTTGGTCGTCCTGACATTCTGCATCCAGGAGCTGCGGGCTACAAACAAGAGGCACTGCAAGGCGTTGCATCAAAGAGGTCATCAAGGAGGTCTTCAGAAAATGGATTATCCACAGTGGTGGGTATATGAGTTGACATTGGGCTGCCTTCGCTTCATGTTGGACGGATGCTGATGATGCTGATGATGACATTTTTGGCCGTGACTGGGAGGACGAGAAGGTAAGACTGCTGGATGCAGGTTGCATTAACCACTGAAGAACAGATTGGCGACGCTGTTCGTTACTGAGATTCACAGGGCCCTGACCCAGCGATGACAGGCCTGACGGTTCTGCAACCGACGATCCACTGGCATGCGTGTTGTCGCCAGCATTGGAGGAGCACCTTCTCTCGTACCTCTACCTCCATGTCCTACCCCCCTCTTTGCTCGCTTACCACCTGCATTTCGCTCCATGTTCAGAAAGATAAAAATTTAAGAAGGTATGGAAGAGTTTTTGAAAGTCTCTTATTAAAAGACGGCAAATCACAGCTATTCTTAAATCCCTCTAATTTCCTACAGCCAACTAGGATTAGAAACTGAAATGTTTCTAGCGAATACCTGTGAAATGCGGTCTGGTGGAAGAACTGTAAGACAAAATCAACAGTGTTCTTCCTTCAGTCCCAGGGATTTACAACTGCCCAGTAGGACTAGGAATTGATAGTTTTCAACAAAATATCATACAAGTGCGCTATCTGCGCCAAACTGAGATTCAACAAGCGCAATAAAACTATTCAGAAGTTACACGGATGAGAAATTGCGTTTTTTGCAGCAATGGCAAACGAGAACAGTTGCTACAATTGTCGTACAACGTGGCTATTGAAAAAAACTAGGCCGCACCACGTGCAATACAGCTATTTAAAAGTTATAAGGATAACAAACATTGGTTTTTGCACCAATGAAATACACCAACAGTAACTACAAAATTTCTGTATTCAAATTTAAGTACAAGGTGGCTCTATGAACAAAACTGGGCCGCACCAAAGTAAAAAAAAAACACCTATTTGAAATGTATACGGATAATAAAAGGTGGTTTTTGCACCTATGAAATACACCTGCAATTACTAGCAAATTTCTGTATGGTAATATAAGTACAAGATGGGTCTTTGAACAAAGCTGGGCTCCGCCAAAGTGAAAAACACGGAATTAAATTGTATACTGTGTGAGGGGTCATTTCAAAGGCAAGCACATGCACAGGGAATAATGTCCAAATAAAGAGGTATTTATTGTTAAGTCCACAGGAATCAAACAGAAATTCAGCTTATCTTCAGCATAACAAGATTTCACATAACATAAAGTCCTTACTTCAGGAATTCACTGGCAATGTTTTATGCTCACCCAAACACACCTTCAGGTTTACACGGCCTCACAGCACGGCAGTCCACAGCTTCGGTTCGGGTCCAGAAGCATACCTCCTGACTTCCTGCACCAGCTGCCCTTTATTTGGCCGGTAAGACCTGGGCTGGAGTATTGGAGCGGCCGTCCCACCCAGACTCTTGGGCCACTCCATAAAATACCTGACCCGGAACCTACAAAGAAAAACTGCTCAGCAGCAATAACTGTTGCTGGCATCACACTAAAGGGGTTTTATATATCACCGAGGCCAGTCACCTCGGTGATAAATATCTCCCATCTATGACGGAACCTCTGACCCTTCTACAACTGTTAATAATAGGTGGTTTTTGCACTTATGAAATACACCTGCAATTACAAGCAAATTTCTCTTATGGTAATATCCGTACAAGATGGGTCTTTTAACAAAAATGGCCTGTGCCAAAGTGAACAAAACCTAATTAAATTGTGTACGGATAATAAAACGTGTTTTTTGCACCTATAAATACACCTGCGGTGACTACAAAATTTCTGTATTCAAATTTAAGTACAAGGTGGCTCTATGAACAAAACTGGACCGCACCAAAGTAAAAAAAAACACCTATTTGAAATGTATACAGATAATAAAAGGTAGTTTTTGCACCTATGAAATACACCTGCAATTACTAGCAAATTTCTGTATGGTTATATCCGTACAAGATGGATCTTTGAACAAAGCTGGGCTGCGGCAAAAGTAAACAAAACCTAATTAAATTGTGTACGGATAATAAAACGTGGTTTTTGCACCTATAAATACACCTGCAGTGACTAGAAAAGTTCTGTATCCTATTGTGAGTACAAAGTGGGTCTTTGAACAAAGCTGGGCTGCGCCAAAGTGAAAAACACGGAATTAAATTGTGTACTGTTAATAATAGGTGTTTTTTGCACCTATGAAATACACCTGCAATTACTAGCAAATTTCTGTATGGTAATATCCGTACAAGATGGGTCTTTTAACAAAAATGGCCTGCGCCAAAGTGAACAAAACCTAATTAAATTGTGTACGGATAATAAAACGTGGCTTTCGCACCTATAAATACACCTGCGGTGACTACACAATGTCTGTATTCAAATTTAAGTACAAGTTGGCTCGATGAACAAAACTGGGCCGTACCAAATTAAAAAAAACACCTATTTGAAATGTATACGGATAAAAAAAGGTGGTTTTTGCACCTATGAAATACACCTGCAATTAATAGCAAATTTCTGTATGGTAATATCCGTACAAGATGGATCTTTTAACAAAAATGGCCTGCGCCAAAGTGAACAAAACCTAATTAAATTGTGTACGGATAATAAAACGTGGTTTTTGCACCTATAAATATACCTGCGGTGACTAGAAAAGTTCTGTATCCTATTGTAAGAACAAAGTGGGTCTTTGAACAAAACTGAGCTGCGCCAAAGTGAAAAAAAACCTAATTAAATTGTGTACGGATAATAAAAGGTGAGTTTTGCACCTATCAAATACACATACAGTTACTAGAAAAGATCTGTATCCTAATATAAGTACAGGCTGCACAAAATACAAGCTAATATTTCACCAAAAACTGGCCAAAAACTGTTAATAAAAACCCATTTCAATGCAGGGTCAAAGCAGAGTCTGGGCTGCACAATATCCACTCTCCTTTCAAAAGCCTGCCTGCCTGCCAGCCTGTCTGTCTTTGTTCACCCGCACCCCCCACCCCCACCCCGCGGCTGTACAGCGCTAGATGCTCCTTTAAAATTCTTAACTAAAAACTGAAAATCTCTAATCTACCTAAGTTTTAATGTTCACAGCTAAAAGCATAGTTGTCTCTGTGAACAAAGAGAACAGTTTCGTTGAGCTGTTTTGAGAGAGACCGAGCACACGTCCTGCTCTTATGATACACAGACACACAGTGATGCTGAACAGGAAGGGCTGTTCTATGTAAAATGAGGTCATGTGATTTTTCCAGCCAATCACAACCATACACATCCCAGTCATAATGTCGCACACCCAGCTCACCCTGCTATTTTCTCTAAGTTGATTTGCTGGTCGTCAAATGACAGGAAGCGCCGAAAATTGCGCGATATTAATAGATTATGCGCAGATTATAACCTAAATTATCGCGTGATCGAAAAAATCCGATCACATAAATACCGTGCCGATTTCAACTTTGTCGATAATAATCGCTCAACACTAGTGATGAGCGATTGTGTCAACTATCGTTATTGATTCAATAGTCGATATCGGCAATTATCATGACAATTTCCAATAGTCGATAAAAAGATTATCGCCGATGACCATTAAAGTCTATGAGAAAGGAACAACACCTTCATTCTTACACCCAGACAGGGCTGGAGAAGCTGGAATTAACATCCACAACAGTAAACTGGATACGTGCTACATCTTAGGCAACACAATTAGGCAACAAGAGTCACAGAAAAAAAGTCACACACTATTCACTATCCCTGTCTTGTACCACAGCATGACCCTTATACCTGCATGACCCACAAATTAAAAAGTGCCAGAAGGCAGTATTATTTGAACCATCATTTTATTTGAACTGGACATTGACTATCCCTGTCATGGAACGCAGCATGACCCTTAAACCTGTCTGACCCACAGATAAAAAGTGCCGGAAAAAGAAGTCTTTGAACCACCATTTTACTTGAACTGGACATTGACTATACCTGTCCTGGACCGCAGTATGACTATTAAACCTGTCTGACCCACAGATTAAAAAGTGCCGGGAAAAGGAGTATTTGAACCACCATTTTAGTTGAACTGTACATTGACTATGCCTGTCCTGGACAGCAGCATGACCCTTAAACATGTCTGACCTACAGATTAAAAAATGCCGGAAAAAGGAGTTTTTGAACCACCATTTTAGTTGAACTGTACATTCCCTATACATGTCTTGTACCCCAGCATGACACTTAAACCTGCATGACCCACAGATTAAAAAGTGCCGGAAAAAGGAGTCTTTGAACCACCATTTTAGTTGAAGTGGACATTGACTATATCTGTCCTGGACCGCAGTATGAACATTAAACCCGTCTGACCAATAGATTAAAAAGTGCCGACCAATTGAGTTTCACTTGGAAATGCTGGTGGTTGACGCCCCTGTTTCACCCAGGTGCCCTTTCTCTTGGCATTCTTTTTCTCGCTTTACTCAACGTGTTGGAGGAAATTGTCTCTGTTCTTGGGGTGGCGAATGTGCTCCATACACCATGTCCTCAGAATAACCTACATCTGTTCAAGTCTTCCTGTACCTCCCTTGTACAATTCGGAGGAATATTTGTATCAGCTATTTAGTACATGCAAGTTTTTTTAGTAGTTTAATTCTATAAAACACATTGTTAAAATAGGATGGAATCCCACCACGTCTTTGTTTCTCTTTTTTTTATTTGAAATAAACAGGTTGTCTCACTACAGGGATTTCTAGCTATGTTAAAGATCTTGCAAAAACAAGTCCTTTTACAATTTGTGTCCATTAACAGTGTCCTACCTATTCCTGTTTTTGACAGCACCATGCCCTATAAATTTCACAACATCATCCTTGAGCCACTGTTGACAATTGTGAAGAACAAATGTATGTTAGAAACCACATTTTTTATAATAGGACCTGTAGTATAGCTATATTTCACAGCAACATGCCCCCAAAAATTCAAAACATGACCCTTTGGCCACTGTTGACAATTGTGAAGAAAAAATGTCTGTTAGAAACCACATTTTTTAAAATAGGACCTGTAGTATAGCTGCATTTCACAGCAGCATGAACCAAAAAATTATAAAAATGACTTCTCAGCCACTGTTAAAAATTGTGAGGGAGAAATGCCACTTAGAAGCCACATTTCTGTTCCAGCACCATGACCCCAAAACCATTGAAAAATGGTGCGAAAAATTTAAAAGATGAAGTGAGTAAATGGAATACGTTTTTTCCATGAAACCTTGTACAATTGGTGGCTTTTACAGTCTCCTCACTGCAAAACTAGCAAAATTACCTTTTGGGAACTGAGAATAAAAATTGCAGCAAGAAATGATCATTTTAAAAATTTTTATTCAAGAGGACTATTTCTGTTTGAAGAGGAATGTGAAGTAGACCAGCAACTAATCGGTGACCTCGACAATTGGGGCCACAACATCATCAGAGATCCATGCCTAATTCATCTTGATGAAAGTTAAACGATCAACATTATCTGTGGAAAGCCTGATGCATTTGTCTGTAATGACTCCTCCAACTGTGCTGAAGCTCCGCTCAGATATGACGCTGGCTGCTGGGCAGGACCACACCTCTATGGCGTGGCGAGCGAGCTCGGGTCATTCATCCATTTTGGATACCCAGAAGTCGATTGGGTCCGGAACATATCCAAAAAACTTTGGTGTTAAGATGCAGATAGTCGTGCACCATGATCTTAAGCTGGTCTCTGTGTGTTGTATGTGTGCCCTGCATTATAAGCGTTGGTGAGGTGGTAGACAAGGATTGCCAGAGGTCACCCATTAGGCTTCTGCCACAATGCCTGCTGCTGCGGCTACTTGGCACTCTACTGCTGTCACGTTGCTGACATTGTTCCAGCGTGACATTTGATGAACGTGAAGTAGACGCAATAGATGTCTCCAGTTGATCAATCAGCACAGTCTCCAATTCCTGCATTTTACTCTCTATTTGAGTGGGTGGAAGGAAAGTGCTGAGTTTTGCTTTGTACCGGGGATCAAGGAGTTTGGTCACCCAATAACTGTTGTTCATTTTGATGGCCTTAATGCGAGGATCATGTTGGAGGAAATGGAGCATCCAAGCACTCATGTGAGAGATGGAGCCTTGATTTCCCAAGCCTCTGGGTCGAGGGGCACTAGCAAACTTATCTTCCTCATCTTCCTCCTCCGCCTCAAATCAGTGCCAACCTCTTTCCAAGGCAAGGACAACAGTAACATCGGTGTCCAGGAGTACTTCATCATCCTCCTCCTCCATCCTCCTCCGTCACAGCTTCAACATAGTCCTGACTTGCCTCAGATGCTGTACCCTGAGAGCTTAGGCGCCGCCTTGCACTAGACCTGGACCCCGAACCACTGCCTAATGAAGACCGATAAAGTTGTGAAACTGTTGGGCCTTCTGGATTCGACGGAGAGAAAGGCTCCATGTCCGCATCTGTGTCCGTGTTCTCCTCCGTCGCTGGCAGGACCTGTTGTTTCAGAGTGTCCAACGATCGTTCCAGAACTAAGATCACCACAATGCTCATACTGACAAGGGCATTGTCCACACTGACCATTTTGGTGGCTTCTTCAAAACTGGCAAGGATGGTGCAGAGCTCTTTCACCTGCCTCCACTCTCGGTGGCTCAACACCCCGAGGTCCGCACCGTTGCGTGTCAGGCCATGTGTCACACCGTACTGCGTAATGGCATTGCGCTGCTTCCACAATCGCTGGAGCATGTGGAGGGTGGATTTCCAGCGTGTTGCCACGTCAACTATGAGATGGTTGACGGGGAGGCCGAGCTGACGCTGTAACACAGCCGGACGGATGAAGCAGGGTACGAACGGTGGAAGTGTGAGCTCAGACCTCGAGCCTTCCTCAGCAGGCAGTCCAGGACCAGGTAGCGCTTTAGAAATTTCTGGACGACGAGGTTCATGACATGTGCCAGGCAAGGGGTGTGCTCCAGCCAGATCTTAAGGGCGGCCAGGAGATTTCGACCGTTATCGCACACCACCTTGCCTGGCACAAGATTCTTGTCACCCAGCCAGCGCTCGTTTTCGTTGCGAAGAGCCATCCACAGCTCCTGACCTGTGTGTTGATGGTCTCCAAGACAGATTAATTTCAACACGGCCTGGTTTCTATGGGCACGCGATGCTACCAGTGGACCTTGGGGGAAAGAACCCTGCCCAATCCCTGCGGTTTTGAAGAACGAACGCTGAGCCTGAGAGCCACCGTTACCACTAGAGACATCCACCCAGCTTACCCAGTGAGCTGTCACAGAGATACAGCGGCCTTGGCCGTGCTTACTAGTCCAAGTATCGGTGGTCATATGGACTTCGCCGGACACAGATGCAGACAACGCGCTTGAAATTTTAGATGACACGTGGCTGGCCAGGGCAGGGACAGCTTTTCTGGAAAAGAAATGCCTGCTCGGCATCTGGTATTGGGGGCAGGCAAGGGCCATGACGTGGCGGAACCCATCTGTGTCCACCAGACGGAAAGGCAACATTTCCAAGGCCAAAAGCCTGGCAATGCCGACATTCAGGCTTTTGGCTTTGGGATGGTTTGGGTTAAAGTGTTTCTTCTGCTCCCAAACCTGGTAGACAGAAGGCTGGCTGCTAGACTGGCCGCTGTACGGCGTGCAGGTCAAACTGGTGGAAGGAGAAGGGGTAGGCTGTGTCTCTGGTGGTGCTGGTGGTACTCGGGCGACGGTGGAGGCTGAAGCGGAGGCTGATCCTTGCTCATGACTCTGAGAGACATGGGCAGCTGAGGAACGCTTGGTCATGGCGGAGGAGGAGGAGGCGGAGACAGAGGGTGTGACAGTGGTTGGAAGCCCGGGATCGGTGTGGCCTTTTTTGGCCAAGTGTTCCCTCCATTTCAACTCATGCATTCGCTGCATGTGACTAGACATGTTGGTGGTGGTTAAACACCTAAGATTCTTCCCTCTACTGATGCGTTTACGGCAAAGGCGGCATATGACATCGCTGGGTGAATCAGAGGCTTGCTCGAAAAAGGCCCAGGCTTGAGAGGTCCTGGACTTTTTCGACGGCGATAAGCGAGGAGCGGTGTTTCCGCTGCTCGTGGCTGGTGGAATAATCTCAGCGGACTTGTTGAACCGCCCTCTACCTTTTTGAGGCGGGACCCGTCTTCCTCCTCATCCAGTGATGAAGCACTCGCAAGCAAATTCTGCTAAAAAGACCACGTTGGATCCGCAATGTCGTCATCATCATCAACACAGGTGAGTTCCTCGTCCTGACATTCTGCATCCAGGAGCTGAGGGCTACAAGCAACAAGCACTGCAAGACGTTGCCGACTACCCGGGATATTTGCCGATTGACCGACTTCCTTCTCCTCCTCTGATGGCATCAGAAATTGGGCATCAGAGCAGACAAAATCATCCTCTTTCGCCTCTTGATCTTTTGAAATGCCTTCTGACCCCAACCGCATTTTGTCATCAAAGAGTTTTTCAGAAAATGGATTATCCACAGTGGTGGGTACACGAATTAACATTTGGGCTTCCTTCGCTTCATGTTGGAAAGATGCTGACGATGATAATGATGACATTTGTGGCCGTGACTGGGAGGACGAGGAGGTAAGACTACTGGATGCAGGTTGCCTTAGCCACTGAATAACAGATTGGCGACGCTGTACGTGACTGAGATTCACAGGGCCCTGACCCAGCGATGACAGGCCTGACGGTCCTGCAACTGTAGCCGTGACTGGGAGGACGAGGAGGTAAGACTGCTGGATGCAGGTTGCATTAACCACTGAAGAATAGATTGGCGACGCTGTTCGTTACTGAGGTTCACAGGGCCCTGACCCAGCGATGACAGGCCTGACGGTCCTGCAACCGACGATACGCTGGCTTGCGTGTTGTCGCCAGCACTGGAAGGAGCACCTTCGCTCGTACCTTTACCTCTATGTGCTACTCCCCTCTTTGCTCGCTTACCATCTGCATTTCGCTCCATGTTCAGAAAGATAAAAATTTAAAAAGGTATGGAAGAGTTTTTGACAGTCTTTTATTGAAAGATGGCAAAACACACCTATTCTTAAATCCCTCTAATTTCCTACAGCCAACTAGGATTAGAAACATAATTGTTTCTAGCAAATACCTGTGAAATGCTGTCTGGTGGAAGAACCGTAACACAAAATCAACAGTGCTCTTCCTTCAGTCCCAGGATTTACAACTGCCCAGTAGGACTAGGAATTGATAGTTTTCAACAAACTATCATACAAGTGCGCTATCTGCGCCAAACTGAGATTCATCGAGCGCAATAAAACTATTCAAAAGTTACACGGATGAGAAATTGTGATTTTTGCAGCAATGACTAACGAAAACAGTTACTAGCAAATTTCTGTATCCTAATATAAATACAAGGTGGGTCTTTGAACAAAACTGGGGCGAACCAAAGTGCAATACAGCTATTTAAAAGTTATACGGATAAGAAAAGGTGGTTTTTGCACAAATTAAATACACCAACAGTTACTAGAAAATTTCTGTATCCAAATTTAAGTACAAGGTGGCTCTTTGAACAAAACTGGGCTGCACCAAAGTGAAATACAGCTATTTAAAAGTTATACGGATAACAAAAGGTGGTTTTTGCACCAAAGAAATACACCAACAGTTACTAGAAAATTTCTGTATCCAAATTTAAGTACAAGGTGGCTCTTTGAACAAAACTGGGAGGCACAAAATAAAAGGTACAATTTCACCTCAGGCGCGAGGTGTGCTGTCCAAAAAGTGGTAAAAAAATGCCATTTTAATGCAGGTTCAAAGGAGAGTCTGGGCTGCACAATATACACCCTCCTTTCCAAAGCCAACCTGTCTGTCTGTCCATCCACCCCCCCCCCCCACCTGCGGCTGTACACCGCTAGATGCTTCTTTAAAAGTCTCTAACTAACTAAGAACTGAAATTCTCTTATCTACCTATATTCTAATGTTCACTGCTAAAAGCATAGTTGGCTGTATGAATAAAGAGAAGAACTGTGTCTCTGAGCTGAGCTGTATTGAGAGAGACGTAGCACACGTCTTTCTCTAGTGAGAGACACTGAAACACTGATATTGAACAGGAAACGCTGTTCTATGCAAAACGAGGTCATGTGATTTTTCCAGCCAATGACAACCATACACATCACAGTCATGACGTCGCACACCCAGCTCACCCTTCTCTATGCTCTAAGCTGATTTGCTAGCCGCCAAAATGACAGGAAGCACCGAAAATGGTGCTATAGTAATAGATTATCTGCAGATTGTCACCTAAATATTGCGTGATCGGAGATTTCTGATCAGCCTAAAAATTGTGCCGATTTCAACTTTGTCGATTATAATCGCTCATCCCTAGTCTGCATGATTGTCATCCCAGAAGGAAGCCTCTTCTAAATATGAGGCACAAGAAAGCCCTTGAACAGTTTTCTGAAAAAAAGCAGACTAAGGAAATGGATCACTGGAACCATGTCCTGTGATCAGATGAGACCAAGATAAACTTATTTTACTCAGATGGGGCGACATGTATGAATCTCGTCACGTCGGAGCGCATGTTTCCGCCAGTTTTCTGGCGAAATTTGCGCCTGATTTATGTCGGTGCCGAGGTGTGCTCATACATACCATGTAAAGTCCGCCGCGCCTCGCCAGTGTGTGGGGCGCAGTGCGGGACTTAGGCGCAGTGCGGGACTGCGCCTAAGATTCGCCGCCCGAGGTAGTGCGCTCATACATGAGATGTAAAGTCCGTCGCGCCTCGCCAGTGTGTGAGGCGCAGTGTGGGAACTTGGGCGCAGTGCGGGGCTGTGCCTCATATTCGCCGTCCGAGGAAGTGCGCTCATTCATGCGGGGAAAAGTTCACTGCGCCTCGTCAGTGTGTAGGGCGTAGTGCGTGACTTAGGCGCAGAAGGGACTGCGCCTAACATGTATTCCGATTCGAGACAGGCTGGAAAACAGCGAGAAATAATTAAAGATGTCCGTGCCGAGTATCAAAAAATTGTCCTTATAAAAGCGTAAAATATTCTCTGAAAAAGAGCTCAAACCTACTAAAAAAATAAATAAATAAAACCACTTTCCAAAAATCTAGAACGGCGCTACATCCGGAATTTGGATATTGAAAATTGCCGGGAAATACAGTAATTCAAATTCTGTAAACTCTTCTCATTGGTCGGCAGAAACCAGCCAATCAGAATAAAAAATGATTAATAATATGGGGGTAACTAAAAAAAAAAATTAATTCAATAAATTCATTTTTATTTCTTTATTTTCGTTAGCCAATGATCAATAGTATGGGTGTAACGAAAATAAAGAAATAAAAATGAATTTATTGAATTTTTTTTTTTTTTCGTTACCCCCATATTATTGATCATTTTATATACACATCGGTACAACTTCAGGAGT
Organism: Phyllomedusa bahiana; assembly: GCA_025379985.1. Lineage (NCBI taxonomy): Eukaryota > Metazoa > Chordata > Amphibia > Anura > Hylidae > Phyllomedusa > Phyllomedusa bahiana. The sequence goes on from JAODAL010040171.1 coordinate 31,767, forward strand.
CTTATCTTATTTCGGGCACGTACAGTTTTATTACAGATTGCATTAGAAAACCCATAAGAGCGTCGCTCGCTCTCCCATTGGTCCGAATAACCGCGCCTCTTTTAACTTAGCCAATCACAAACAGAGCTCACTCTGCATTTCTTTTCCCCATAGAACTCTATGAGAAGGTAGTTCAGCCGCTGATTGGCTAAGCAGGACGACCCCCTCTTCCCACCAACCAATCACAGTACTAGAATATTTCCCATAGACAGTAATAACTTTTAGGGCGCCCTTCTTTCTTCATTCAAAATAGATGCACTACATCTGATTGGTGGATTCATATCTGCCGCCTGGGCTCAACCAATCAGCTCTTTTCTGCCTTTTTACTGTATTTTGAACTGTCCGCCTTTTCATTTGATTGGTCCATACTTCTTCATAGCTTATAATGGTTCCCTGTCGCTCCTATTCTGATTGGTTGGTTTCTGCCGACCAATGAGAAGCGCTTAAACAATTTGAATTACTGTATTTCCCGGCAATTCTCTATATCGCAATTCCTGATGTAGCGCCGGTCTCGGCGACAAACGCGTTGTTAGGGATTTCATTGATTTATGTTTATAGAAGGTTTCAGCTCTTTTTCAGATAATATTTTACACTTAATAAAAATGATTTTTTTTCATCATATTCCATGCCGCACGGCGCTGAGAGCCGAGATTTCATTGCCCCGATCTGGCCATAGACTACAATGGGACAAGTAGCTCGCGCTCTGATTGGCCGGGATAGCCAAGCCCCCGCTAGCTCAACCAATCAGCTCTTGTCTGCATTTTTACTGTATTTTGAATGTCCCGCATTTGATTTTGATTGGTCAATATTTCTTCATAAGTTATAATGGGTCTCTGTCGCTCCTATTCTGATTGGCTGGTTTTTGCCGACCAATGAGAAGAGCTTACAGAATTTGAATTACTGTATTTCCCGGCAATTCTCCATATCCCAATTCCTTATGTAGCGCCGGTCTCAGCGACAAACGCGTTGTTAGGGATTTCATTGATTTATGTTTATAGAAGGTTTCAGCTCTTTTTTCAGATCATATTTTACACTTAATAAAAATGATTTTTTTAATCATACTGCATGCCGCACGCCGCTGAGAGCCGAGATTTCAGTGCCCCGATTTCTCCATAGACTACAATGGGACAAGTAGCTCGCACTCTGATTGGCCGAGTTAGCCAACCCCCCGCTAGCTCAACCAATCAGCTCATTTCTGCATGTTTACTGTATTTTGATCTGTCCCGCCTTTGATTTTATTTGGTCAAAATTTCTCCATAGGTTATAATGGGTCCCTGTCACTCCTATTCTGATTGGACAAGATTACCAAGCCCCCGCTAGCTCAACCAATCAGCTCTTGTCTGCATTTTTACTGTATTTTGAATGTCCCGCATTTGATTTTGATTGGTCAATACTTCTGCATAGCTTATAATGGGTCACTGTCGCTCCTATTCTGATTGGCTGGTTTCTGCCGACCAATAAGAAGCGCTTACAGAATTTGAATTACTGTATTTCCCAGCAATTCTCGATATCCCAATTCCTTATGTAGCGCCGGTCTCGGCGACAAATGCGTTGTTAGTGATTTGATTGATTTATGTTTATAGAAGGTTTCAGCTCTTTTTTCAGATCATATTTTACACTTAATAAAAATGATTTTTTTAATCATACTGCATGCCGCACGCCGCTGAGAGCCGAGATTTCAGTGCCCCGATTTCTCCATAGACTACAATGGGACAAGTAGCTCGCACTCTGATTGGCCGAGTTAGCCAAACCCCCGCTAGCTCAACTAATCAGCTCTTTTCTGCATGTTTACTGTTTTTTGAACTGTCCCGCCTTTGAATTTGATTGGTCAATACTTCTGCATAGCTTATAATGGGTCCCTGTCGCTCCTATTCTGATTGGCTGGTTTCTGCAGACCAATGAGAAGCACTTACAGAATTTGAACTACTGTATTTCCCGGCAATTTCCATGATCCTAATTCCTGATGTAGCGCCGTTCTAGATTTTTGGAAAGTGATTTTTTTTTTTATTAAATAAGGTTTGAGCTCTTTTTCTGATAATGTTTTACACCTTTATAAAGGCGATTTTTTTGGAATCATACTCCATGTCGCACGGCGCTGAGAGCCGAGATTTCTCTTGCGATCTTCTATATGTTTCCTCTCATGTTCCGTTCTCGCTTCACTTCGCCTCCGCCGGATCATTTAGACCAGAATCAACCAGGTCTGCCTGTCGGAGATGGCGAGCGCTGCAAAGCGCCGCACTTTGCCGACCCGCAATCGTACATGCCTCGGAGTTTTTGAGCGCGCCGCGTCCCGCCATGGAACGCCCACACAGCACCCAGTGCACGCCCCTTCATGTGAGGCGCAGCTGAAAGTGGCGAACGCTGCGCCTAACATTGCATCCCTGCGTCCGACAGCGGATTCGTGCCGGTGGGGCGCAGGATACGCCAGAAAACAGGCGTAAAGCCCGTTCATGCATGTCGCCCATGGTGTCAAGGGTGTGTGGTGGCAACCAGCTGAGGAGTAAAAAGATATATGTGTCTTGTCTACAATCAAGCACGGTGGTGGGAGTGTCAAGGTTTGGGGCTGCATGAGTGCTGTCAGGTGTGGGGAGCTACTGTTCATTTAAGGAACCATAAATGTACTTTTACATATTAAAGCAGAGCATGATCTCTTCCCTTCGGAAACTGGGCTGCAGGGCAGCATTCCAACATAATAGCAACCCAAAACACACCTCCAGGACGACCACTGCCTTGCTATAGAAAATGAGGGTAAAGGTGCTTGACTGGCCAAGCATGTCTACAAATCTAAACCCTAATGCTTATCCATGGGGCATCCTCAAACGGACAGTCGAGGAGCATAAGGTCTCTAACATCCACCAGCTCCTTGATGCCGTCATAGAGGAGTGGAAAAGGATTCCAGTGGTATACTGTGAAGATCTAGTGAACTCCATGCCCTAAAGAGTTAAGGTTGTGGTGGAAAATAATGGTGGCCACACAAAATATGGATGCTCCAGGAACAATTTGTCCAGTTTCAGTTAGGGATGTACTCAGCCTTGTTGTCAGCGGTTTAGACATTCACAACTGTGTGTTGAGTTATCTTGAGGGAACTCTAAATTAACACTGTTATGCAAACTATGGTGGCACACCTAAAGCCTTTGGACCAATTAGAAACAGCCTTTTTCTTTTTTTCACTATTTGGGAGTGCTGTGATATTCTTCTCTCATTTAAAGGGCCAGTGTGCACCATCTATCTCCTTCTATGCCCATTACAGTGTTCTTATGCCTACTTAAGTGGACACCTCCCTGACCTCAGTGCCAAATCTTGAGGTTGTTTCCAGGCATTTATGGGTGATTATTGGTATGTCAATTCTTTTAAACCACAAAAGAATTCTGCCTGCCTCAACCTATGGACTGTGACTATGCATTTCAAATGCTTTATTATGCATACAGAGACATGAAACATTTTTGTTCTGTTTTAATACTTTTTAAAAAGTAAAAGTCTTTTATTGTTTAAATTTGTGTTGCAGCGCCATTTATTGCGACCAATAATTGTTTTAATTCTACCATCTTTGGACTTAAGTGAAGGCTCATTTTTGCTGGCTGAATTAGTAGTAGTTTTTATTGGTACCAGCTTGAAATGCAACTTTTTGATCACAAGTTATTTTTCCATTTTTTTACGAACATGAAATGAACCAAAAAATGCAATTTTGGAGTTGGATTATTTCAAGGGCATCACTAAGCAGTTTTATCCACGACACAAGCCCCAGATAAAACTGCCTGTGCCCTGAACCTCGTTGGGTTCCAGGCTTCTGCCTACCAACCTACATGAAATCCCTAATTTAGGGGAATAGCTATCTAAAAGGGGGTTCTACTTATCTATAGGGGCATATTTAGTATTCATGCCAAATGCTGATTAGTGTTTCTGTATTTTATAGGTTTCCCCTTTGGATTACAGCAGAAGAGTGTTGGATCCAATTCTTTAGTAAAAATGGTCAATGAGGGCTGGTGTCAAGGAGTGTTTATTTACATAAAATGTTTTTGTGTTATTTCAGTTTATTTCTTTACCACTATTTTTTCTGGTGCTAATAATAGAGGTGTCTGACAGACATGTCTCTTTTACTAGTGCTAGGATTTGTGTTTTTTTTGTCACCCCAAGGATGACACCAAGCCCCAGCCATAGTCATATAGAGGCGTCTGTCAAACACCTCTATTACTAATACTAGAAATAAATGGTAAAAAACACACTAACACAACACAAAAAACACTTTATTTAAATAAACTCTCACCGATATTGGCCTCCGTGATCAGTTTATTAAAGAAATTAATCAAACGCTGTTTCAATAAATCCACCATAGTCCAACGGGGAAATCTGTAGAAAAAACAGAAACAATACTAAAAGGATGACAGTATTGGAATCTATCCCCTACACCCACTGAAGATCATGCATCATGTCTATGACTTATCAACTGGAGTGGAAGGAGTTCGAACCACACCATAAGATTCTTAGGGGTACAGGCAATAACTGTAGCACAAGCTCCTGGGGGTTAGTCCTCTGTTTCTCCTCGGAGACTGTTTCGCTAATCTGTAGCCTGAACCCGCTCTCCCACCTCTGGGAAGTTTGTACAGAGTTGGGAAAAGGCAAAGAGGTGCTGGAAAAGAGAGAATTCTAATATATCTGAGTCCGAATCTGCAGGGACGAGTGTTGGCCGGGAGAAGTAAGCATTGAGGTGTGCACCGTATGGAGAAGAAAAGGGAATGTGAATAACTCATCTGTGAGTCACTAAATGTACCTGAACTGTAATCACTTTGTCACGTCAAGGGATGTACAGTGAGCCCTGACTGGAACTCAGCCCACTGTCCCTGCCTTCTTGACGTGCTGCCTTAGGCGGCAGAAGGCAACTGGGCGACAGTCCCTGCGCTGCTAAAGTGCTGGGGCCGTCAGAAGGAAGAATAGTCAGACAGTCCGGGTCAATACCAAATCAGGAACGCCAAGCCACAAATCAGAACCAGAGGGATAAACGTAAACAAGCCGAGGTCAAAAGCCAAACGGGTGCGAGGTGCAAAAACAGGAGACAATCAGAGGTCAGGAGAACAAGCCGAGGTCAGGTACACAGGTAAGCAAACAACAAGAAATAGCACAGGTAGCAAGGCAGCCAGGAGAATATCGCAGGCGTAGCACTCAGCTAGCAGGGAGTTTAAATGTGATCCCCAGATACCGCCCCTGTAGCTGATTGGAGCGGCCTCCGGGTCCTCCCATTGGCTGGTGTGACTAGCCTCATGTCAGGAGTGGCTGGGCGTCTGTCACTCACACAGCTCCCAGCAGACTGTCTATCAGGGTGGGGTCGCTGATCAGCTGCTGCAGATTCTTCCTCCCTGCAAGCCGAGGCGCCCCGCCTGAC